>JAKCPI010023611.1:0-14260 GCA_023213315.1 Euborellia annulipes | reverse complement strand
ATCTGATCAGCCATTCGGAATCTACAATGGTTTAAACCTTCAAATAAGAATTTCCCGCCGCGCGCTTCCACACAATAAAATGAAATAATAGGAAGAAAATAAATGGTGAAATCTTTATCTAAAGAATCATGTATATTCAGAATAATTATACCTATTAAGACAGAGGAGTTATTCGTGTAGACAATTTTTCATACGCTTTTGGTGCATGCTCTTCTTATTTGGCCTATTGCAGAGAATACAATGATATGAATACCTCAAAAATGTCAAAATGGAGGCTTATGACTATCTTCCACTAAGCCCTTCATCCCCAGGTGCTTTCTCAAGTCAAATAATTAAATTGTTATTCTATTCTGTATATTTATTGAGAACAGATGATTTATTTTTACTTAATTATATTAGTTTTGGATGAGTTCCGATTAAAAAAAAAAAAAAAATAGAAGTTGGATATTTTTAGTTTTTGTTGCTATATAAACATTCATTAGAAGCAAAGCGCTAACTGCTTTTAAAATTAAACCATTCATTAGACGCTCCTCCTGTATTTTCCCTATTTTTTTTTAGGAAAATCCCATTTTGATTGCGTTTTATTTAAACCCTAAATGTTTTGTCCCCGAACCCGGCGCCCGTTCCAAACCCTCCCCTCTTCGCCTCCCTCCCCCAATCATTATTTTATAAAGACTGCTACATGTGATAATTTCATTGTTTTATTTTATTAATCAAAGAAGATAAATATTTTTTTATTAGAATTTTAAAGCCTAGAATCATAAAAGTTTAATTTTTTTTTAAACAGTGAAATAATCACATGTAAAAAAGCAAAAGATAGTTGATGTGTTTATGAAAATAAACACTCTTGAAAATAATAATATTTAAGTAAATACCAGGGGAAATATTTCTATAACTTTAGTAGATAGATAGGTGGTTAAATAATTTAATAAATGAAAGAAAAATAAACTAGTTTTCGTTTCATTCAATAAATGGAATGAACAAGTGATTGCAAGTTCTTATTTATTTGATGACTCCAGGAATATTAATAGAATAGATTGACAAACTAAATTTAACAAGTATATCTATAAAATCCAATCATAAAGAGATTATAATAGCTGGCCATGTACCGACCGAGCAAAATAGGAATAAAACAATTTCCTATATGATTTTATCATAATTATTTACTAACTAGAATAGATACCTAATCAAAAATTAACAGAAAAACTCTCAATTTTATGCTGAATCAAATACACTTGGATTTTAGCAGATGCAAACATGACACACAAAACACTTGCAAATCTGTTTAATTAAACCGAGTTTGAGCATTTAGGCATTATTATGTAATTGACATTATTAATGTTTGATAATCGAATCATTTTTAGAATAAATATTTAAAAAATAATTTTTTTTTAATAGCTTACTAACCTCACCTGTCATTTTTTCATCACATTTAACATTAAAAGTTGATTATTATATTTATTAAATATGTAAAAACGAGTGAAAATAATTAAATATTTTTCAAGAAATTAAATAAATTCTACCTTTAAAAGTTGAAGTTTGCAGCCAAACAGGCACCCAGGACGTCAAACGCAGGAAAATCACTTTGAATTCACAACACACACATAAAAATAAAACTATAACAAATTATTATATAACTAAATGAATAACACAAATAAATAAATACTATTTAAATAATAACGAAACGTTAAAAAGAACACGGAACCGAGTGACAAATAAAAAAGCGCGATTGTCTCGGCGCGAATTGCTCGAGTCGCCGCTGTCTAGAGAGCGCGCTGCCAGCGCCTCCCCCCCCCACCCACACACACACACATAGCCTCTCTCTCCAGTGGCGTCATTTCAAATTTTTCTTGGGGGGGGGGGTGGAAACATTTTTAATTTTTTTTAAAATTTACTTACAAATAGGTACTCAAATTTGGCCAAAAGATATTTAATTTAATTAATGTTTAATTTTGTACAGTTTCTATACTCGTAGATGTATTTTGAAGCATTTTATTTAGAATAATATAAAATTTTATAAAAATCAGAGCCCTTGGGGCGGGGGGGGGCAAATGCTCCCCCCCCCCAAATGACGCCACTGTCACTCTCTCACATGCATATGCACCTGTATGCATATCAGCATTGTTAAAAAAGTAATTAAACTTGATAACCAAATGTTAACAGAAGAACTTGATTTATTTTTAACTTTGAAACAAGGGCGGATCCAGAGGGTTCTCGAAGGGTCTCCCCCGGTATCTGGTGTGACTGTCACACACATTTTTTCTTTTTCGGAGTATTTCAAAGGAAATTCTGTACTTATATATCATATATATATATATAAATGAATTGGGTAGGGATAAATAATAAAAATCTTTCCAAAAATATTTATCTGCGAAGAACTTGATTAATTTTTTAATAAGGGGCCCCCCCCCCCCCCCCGCTTTGAAATAAAGTACTTTTTTTTTTTTGTTAAGAATTTTAAATCAAGTTTTGTACATAAATGCAGATGCAGATCACAGAATCTATGAATTTGATTCAATTTGTGTATGTATAACAGGTATATTTCTGTCAAATACATAAATTGATTTTAGAGCTAAGAGTAGCTATATACGAAAATTGTTCAAAATAATATAATTATTTACACTTTACTTTAAATTAAAATTAGGCAAACAATGAAAATGAAAAGCCCCGGAGGCGATAGGTGCTAGTCTAGCGTGCTAACCTCGTATACCAAACGTTGCGGGTTCGGACCCCAGGTAATCTGATGATTTTATTTAAGGCATTTGGATACCAAATGGCTTAAATAAGAATGCCTGGACCTCCAACTGATATATTTACAAATAACGGTTATCGTCTAAAGTCTTAAATGGTGTGTGAATGTGAGTGTGAATCAAGGGCGGATACAAAAAAAAAGGGGGGGTAAAGGGGGTAATTACCTCCCCCCTGAGATTTGAAAAAAATGTATTTTTAATGTAAAATTTTAAAAATTAATACTTAAAAATTTGATTTGTGTTTATATTCTGGCAAACAAATACAGAATGCGCCTTTAAATTACCGAAATTAAGAAAAAATGTGTGCTGTGACGACCAGATTTTTCTTTGTGTTTTAATAAATATAATTTACCTGTAAAATTCAGTTTAATTTTTCTATAGACACAAGCAAGTAAAAATTCAGAAACTAGTGAACTGAAACATTTAAATTCTTAACTTAAGTTGAGTCCACGTTAAGAATAGAAACCTGATTTATGACGATACTCTCTTATGGCATCCCCTTTTGTTTTCATCCTTATTCCATTTAAAAACTCTTTCCTATATATATAAAGCCGAAATTGAAACGTGTCATGGCTACAAACGAATATCATTAAAAAAAATAAATAAATAAATAAATAATCTCTCACTCTAATCAAGTACGTTATAATAATAAAAGCAACTAACGATAATTATTATTGGATCATTACTGACTAATAATCTGCGATGTTCATTGAGATTTATTAATTATTATTATAGAACGTTATTATTATTTTTTGAAGAATATTATTTTTATTCCTTCTACGTTCAATGCAAGAATTAATTATTGGCTTTAGAGAAATCAAAGCGATTAGTTTTATGATATAAAAAAATTCTGATCTAGTTTTTTTTTTTTTATTATTATTGTTAATTTTTATCCAATTAGTATTTTTGTGACGTCACTTTTCTGGAGAAGGAAATTGAAATATACTGTGCTTAAAAAATCTGGTGTGACTGGCGCACAGCACACAACTTTCTCTTACCTTCGGTAATCGAAAGTTGTGTTCTGTGCTTGTCACACCAGATTTTTTGTGTCGACATATATTTAGTTCCCGACAGTACGGAACATTTGAATTCAGATGTAAAATTTATAAGTATGGGAAAATATTTATATTTTGTTACCATGGCAACCATTTCTCCTATCTTCCCTATGAAATACAAGAGTAAAGTGGTCTTCAGAAGATTTCAATCGCAAAATGAGAATATACATTTTAAAGAGAATCTAAAAAATAATTGATTTTTGAATTTTAAAAAAAATCGTTGGAGCAAATTTTGAGAAAATCGAAAAAAACTGACAAAGTACATCAGTAAAGTACTAGTACTCTTTGGCCGATTTTGATTCAAAAGCTTATTTTTCCGGTCCCGGGGGTGTTTAACTTAAATATAAAATTTCAGCCTCATAGCTCAATTCCTTCATGCTTAAAATTGAACACAGACACACCCACCCACACACCCACACACACACACACACAGACAGACCATGTCGCGAAAACCACTTTTTTGGATTCAGGGGACCTCAAAACGTGAAGATCCATCAAAATCTCGACATCGAATTTTTGACATGAACCCAATACTTTCTCTCTATATATATATTACATATATACATAGGTAAGAGAAAGTAAAAAAGAACGTAACATTTTGTTTCTTCTTATCTGCCTTAATGATACTCTAATTCTATGAGAAAAAAGTGTGAATGTTTAAAAAAAAAAAAAAATTTTACATCTTGAAAATCGAATGTACCGTACTGTCAGAAACTAAATAAATGTCGACACAAAAAATCTGGTGTGACAAGCACAGAACACAACTTTCGATTACCGAAGGGTAAGAGGAAGTTGCATGCTGTGCGACAGTCACACCAGATTTTTTTAGTTTGTTGAATAAATAATTTATTGCAGTGATGTACAATTAATATAATTATATATTAAATTCAATCTACACGCTTGTGCATGCATTTCTCTAATGAATGATATCCATTTGGCTTTATTGATTGCTATCAGGCAGGCAGGCAGGCAGGCAGGCCTCGACCTTGCCTTGCTCGCTGCTAGATAAGAGAGAGAGAGAGAAAAAAATGTCAATATTTTCATGGTTGCCGGAAACTCCCTCCCTCATACCCACACACACACACACTTGCTCTTTTACCCTTTTGGTCATCATCATCATCATCAACATCATCTAATCACCTATAAGTATGTAGTAAGGGTTACACACACACTTCCGGACCGGAGTCTCTCCCTGCATGTCAACATGGCGGCTTCTCTGCCTGCCCTTGGCCCTGACCTCCCCTCCCCCCAACCCCCCACTCTCCCAACGCCTCTCTCACTTTAATCACTCTATCAAAAGGGATATTTTTTTTTTCTTAATTAATTAGAGTATTTATCTATTCTCTACGAAGTCTGAAACTATGGATTAGGGTTGCCACCTTTTTTTTTGCATTTAAAGTTGTATATTGGTGATTAAAAGTAAGGAAAATAGTTTCAAAGCAAAGTACCATATTTAAGTGACTGATTTACAGATTTGAGTCAAACTTTAATTTGTCAATATCTCGAAACTAATGATGTTTTGTGGCTTATGACTATATTCCACTAAGACCTTCAATTTTCTTTCAAAATTCCAACGGGAAGTTGGTCAAACAAACCGTGACAGACTGACGGACATTAGCGAATTATATAGATGTGTGGTAATTTTAGAATTTCCAAACTCCTTTCGAAAAAATACAATTTTTAACGGTAATAAAATTACAATGCAGTAATTTAAAATTTTTTTTTTTTTTTTGTAAATATTTGAACGCATAAATTTGTAAATTTAGTAGATAAATTCATAGTAGTTATCGTTTACAAGGTAAATTTGTAAATTTACAATAGTATTACAAAACTAGGAACCGACCGAATATTCGGTTTCGGCCAAAAAGTAGCCGAAACCTGAGTCTGAAAAAGATGGAATGAGACTCGCATGCAAAAAAAAAAAAGTCAAATGATTTGCAAAAGAGGAAAAGGTGCGGAAAAATTTAGTCTCCCTAAAAAAAAAAAAAGGTAAAATGATTTTCACGGGAGGGGAAAAAAATTTCAAAAAAAAAATATTCGGTTTCGGCTGAAAATCTTGTTTCGGTCGGACCCTATCCAAAACACACTAAAATTAAGATTTTTTTTTACAGTGTATGATAAAGTTGAGAGTCGCCCCCGGGCTTGGCGTAGTTGGTTCAATATGGCACCTACCTTGTATAATACTAAGGGTTGGGGGTTCGGATCCCAGGCAGTCCGATGATTTTATTTAAACCATTTGGATACCAACAGATATATATTCATAATAACGGATATCGTAAAAGTCTTATATGGCCTGAATTGCCGAGAAGAGCGTGTGAGTGTGAGTGTGAATGAGAAAAGGGGGAGTGTTTAAAAAACAAAAAAAGTCGAGAGTTCTAAAATATTGCAAATAGTATCTTGACTTGTTCTTAAGAGGGAAATGGAAGGAGACTCCGGAACATAAAAGGTCCAATTAATTGGCTTATTATTTATATTTAAAAGGATCGGATGATTATTCTAAGCTACTCTGGTTATCTTGCCGCTTTCACCTCGCCTCTAATCCTTCTATCACGAAACCCTTTAAATAATTAGTTGGTTAATCTAAACAAACTTTATAATTAATCATGATATTTGATTCTCTCTTTTCTTTTTCTTTTAAATTGTTTTCTTTTAAAACTTTGCATAGTCATAGTTGCTTTTTTTGCAGGGAAGGAGGATACCGTTTGTTTGAGTAACTTCAAATAAAAATTTGCACCCTTATAGATAACAGAGAATGTAAGAGAGAGATGAGGCCTCTCAAAATTCAAAATTTTCTTCCTAAAATTAATTTAATCCAACCGCCTTTGGAAAAATCTGGTGTGACTGGCGCACAGCACACAACTTTCTCTTACCTTCGGTAATCGAAAGTTGTGTTCTGTGCTTGTCACATCAGATTTTTTGTGTCGACATATATAATATTTAGTTCCCGACAGTAGGGAACATATGAATTCAGATGTAAAATTTATAAGTATGGGAAAATATTTATATTTTGTTACCATGGCAACCATTTCTCCTATCTTCCCTATGAAATACAAGAGTAAAGTGTGTCTTCAAACAATTTTGAGGGCAAAACGAGAATATACATTTGAAAGAGCATCTAAAAAAATAATTGATTTTTGAATTTTAATCAAAATCGTTAGAGCGAATTTTGAGAAAATCGAAAAAAACTGAAAAAGTACATCAGTAAAGTACTAGTACTCTTTGGCCAATTTTGATTAAAAGCTTATTTTTCCGGTCCCGGGAGGTATTTAACTTAAATATAAAATTTCATCCTCCTAGCTCAATTCCTTCATGCTTAAAATTGAACACACACACACACCACCCACACACCCACACACACACAGACAGACCATGTCGCGAAAACCACTTTTTTGGATTCAGGGGACCTCAAAACGTGAAGATCCATCAAAATCTCGACATCGAATTTTTGACATGAATCCAATACTTTCTCTCTATATATATATTACATATATACATAGGTAAGAGAAAGTAAAAATGGTCGCAAAATATTTAATAGAAACAAAACCAATATTAAGACAAAATTAGAACATTGGTGTTAAAATTTGATGTGAGAATCAGTGATAAAAGTCACAAATGATTACACCATGTACACTGAGAGACAATATTAAGTTCCACCCATGCGTTATCAGGCTAAACTAGTTTAACCTAGGACAAAATAGTTTTGAACACTTTCGAAGCCGAGAATTCCCTAAAGTTGCTTTACTTTTTGTTCATATAAGAATAAACTAGACCGAAACAGACTATGTCGGGATCCTAAGTCCGTTAGAATAAACTACTTTGGCCTAAGAGAAATCAGTTTATCCGAATAAAAAGGGGACAATTCATCTTTTTTGTGATGATGGTTCATAATTTGACAGAAACTGGAGTTATGTGCACAGGCATCAAATAAAGGGGTCGGGCTCAGATAGTTCTAACCCACAAATATATAGTTCTTTAACTTTTAAACTTTGGGAGCAAATAAAACACCAATAGGAAGCTTGTTTGTTTGCTACTGTCAGAGTATTGTAATGGCAATATCAGGCTGAGAAACAATTGTATCTAACAGGTAGATCTAGTAAAGAGCTTTGCTCAATTGATGGTCCTGAAAAGTCGGGTAATCATAATAATTATGAGTTAACGCTATCTGTAACCGGCCCCTTCAATTATGAAATTTTGAATATGAAATGTTATTTTTTAATTTAGGCAAACAATATCGGGAATTGAAATTTTAAGAAATTTTAAGCATAGTGGGACTTAGGGAATTTTGAATAGATATCTCTCCCCTAATTCAGAGGAAGGTGAATCCATACGATTATATCCCAAAATAATTTGGAAAAAGGATGGTCCAAAGAATAGTGCAGAGAGATTTTATTAAAATGTCTGGTTAATCTACAGAATAAAGTGCCCAGCTCGGGCGCTGGCTGACTAGTTCACATTAGTTCTACGTTCATGATTCTTTCGTTCTTTTCCCTCTACGTTCATGTTTCTTTCGTTCTTTTCATATTCGCGCGCCCTAGTTGTTTTAAATTTTTTTTAATCGAAGGAAACCGAACTGCAACCGAAGGACCGAAACAATTAGACCCCTGCAAGTTGTTAAAAAAATCTGGTGTGACTGACGCACAGCACACAACTTTCTCTTACCTTCGGTAATCAAAAGTTCTGTTCTGTGCTTGTCACACCAGATTTTTTATGTCGACATATAATTAGTTCCCGCTAATATATTAGAATTTAAGATGTAAAATTTATAAACATGGGAAAATATTTATATTTTGTTACCATGGCAACCATTTCTCCTATCTTTCCTATGAAGCACAAGAGTAAAGTGGTTTAAAATTCAAAAATCAATTATTTTTTAGATGCTCTTTCAAATTTATATTCTCGTTTTGCCCTCGAAATTGTTTGAAGCACACTTTACTCTTGTGCTTCATAGGAAAGATAGGAGAAATGGTTGCCATGGCAACAAAATATAAATATTTTCCCATGTTTATAAATTTGACTTCTTAAATTCTAATATATTGGCGGAAACTAAATATATGTCGACACAAAAAATCTGGTGTGACAAGCACAGAACACAACTTTCGATTACCGAAGGTAAGAGAAAGTTGTGTGCTGTGCGACAGTCACACCAGAATTTTTGGATTCAGGGGACCTCAAAACGTGAAGATTCATCAAAATCTCGACATCGAATTTTTGACATGAATCCAATACTTTCTCTCATATATGTTAACATATATATGTATATAGAGGTAAGAGAAAGTAAAAAAATCAGATCAATTCTCTCCCTCATTGTAAAATTAAGAGAAGACATAATGCCAGACGAAAATGAGAACACTGGAGAGCAACAATGGCAAAAAGAATCAGGTTAACAAAAAAAAAGAAACAAAACGTATAATATCTTCACCTGGGAAGGCCGGGAGATTTAAAAATTAAATAGTGAGAACGAATCCCAAAAAGAAGAAGGAAAGAATCACGCCAGCGCCCTCTTGGTGGCTGGGCACTTTATACTGTAGATTAGCCAAATGTCTTTATTATAAGCTAACGTCTTGTTCTTAAAATGGAGAGGCCCTTATTTCAAAAATCTCCTCTTTTATGTAGCAATCTCTGCGATTGTCATTGCATCCATGTACCGTTCTTTCCCTCTCTCTTGAAAATTCTTTCTATGATAATTTTTGATTATGAAATTTCGATTTCAAAGAATAGATGAGACAAAGAGAGAGGAGGAGGAGGAGGTGATCTCTCTCTCTCTCTCTTGGGATGCGTGAGAAGCGAAGGCGAGAAGGGAAATTTTTTCGCAGACATCGATACTTTGAATATGTATGGATTTTTAAACGATTAAAAAAAAAAAAAAACACGAGAGATGATGTTCTTTTGTGTTCTGATTTCAAGGTTCTCTGGAGATTAAAGAAAGTTTAGTCCTTATATTTAGGACCTCCTTAAGGGAAGGAATTAAAATTTGGAGTAAATAGGGGAACGTTGACTTTTATAAGGAATTTTTCAATGCGGTTTTTTTTAAATGAATTAAATTCATAAGAGATTATTGGGACATCGAGTTATAATTTGTTTAATGACTTTTTAAAAAATTATCGTAGATAATTTTTTTGTTATCAAGCAAATACAAAAAAACAATCTGTCCCAATAATCTTTAATTTTTTTTTAATTTAAAAATGAATTTATTGTTATTATTAATTAATCATATTAATTAAGAAAATTTTAAAATAACCTTAGATGATTTATTTAAAAATCAACTATCAAATTAGTGCAATTTCATTTTTATATTAATTCATAATTTGTAAGTTTGGTGAATAAGTTGTATAAAACCTATTTATATAATTCGCTAATGTCCGTCTGTCACGCTTTCTTTTTACCAACTTCCCGTTGGAATTTTAAAGTTTTGCTGTTTCAGTCTAACTAAAACACTTATATCGGATAGATGCATAATTATATAGGCGCCCACGGGGCGTGGTGTAGAGGTTAGCGTGCTAACCTCATATACCAAACGTCGCGGGTTCGGACCCCAGGCAGTCCGATGATTTTATTTAAGCCATCTGGATACCAGATGGCTTAAATAAAAATGCCTGGACCCTAATATAGATAAATTCATAAATAACGGTTATCGTAAATGTCTTATATGGCCTGAGCTGCCGAAAAGACAGTGTGAATGTGTGTGTGAGTGTGAGTGTGAATGAGAAAAAAGTGTGAATGTTTAAAAAAAAAAAAAAAAAAAAAAAAATTATATAGGCGATAATGCAATTGATAGAAATAGATTTTCATTGAAAACCTGACTGACTTTTAATTAATTAATTGAAAAAGAATTAAATTCAAAGAGTCTCAAACACCAAGAATATTTGTTTGGTTTTGAATCTATGAGATGTAGAAGGTATATAAATATATGTATATAATTTCTCTGTTTAAACTTAGGCTAGGCGTCCAGTGGAAGCAGAAACTAGCGAACAGCGAAACAGTGAAAACAAGCGAAATCTAACGCGCGGAATGTCGCGAAAGGTTGCGCGTCCACTAGTAGCAGAAACCTGCGAAGTAGCGAATTCAACATGGCTGACATAACCTATAATAAAGTATACTTAATCTGACACCTAACTTCAAATATAACCTTGCTAGGTCAATATGGCATTAATTTTCAACATCCATGATGAAATCTATATTTATAATGAAGGATTGTAGATTGGCTGCTTGGTCTTAAAATATAACCTTACAAGGCCAAAATAGCCGTCCCTTTGACGCTTTCAAACGCGCGAAATATCGAACAAAATTTGATCGGTTCGCTGGTCGCGACTATACGTTGCGATTAGCGCGAATGAAACTCTCCTAGTGGACGAGGGCTGATTTGCCAATAAGTGTTTGGATTTATCGCGCGTTTCCGTCGTATTCGCGCGAACTAAATTTCGCCGCTTTCTGCTTCCAGTGGACGCCAGGCCTTAAACTTCTCATATTGTTATATGTATAAATGGATTTAGAGTTTCTTTCACTTATTTCGGCTCTTCAACAACTGCACTTCTAAACCGGTAGGTTCTGACACAGATTTCAAAGATGTAGATAGCCGGTACTGTGAGAACCCCATGATTTCCAAAAAGCTCCCATCTCAAATTTCTCTTCTGGGCCAGGAAAAAATTCTTTGCTCCAGAAGAGGCTCCCACATCATCCTGCACAACATCAACATCTACTCTACAGCCATACATTCCCCTGTTACAATAGTTTAGTGCTGCTGAACCTTGGATAGGTCGTCCCAACTAAACATCAGTTTAAGACAATTTCCAAAACATCCTTCAACAAGAAATTTGATTTCTGATCCCCTTAGAGGAATTTAATGAATACAAAATTTCATCATGTTTTATTCCTTTTTGATCGTCTAGTGTAGGATTGTTAAAATCACCTCTCCAAAGTTGTCTCTAATTAATTGATCGATCAATCCATTCATATCAAAATCATTCATTCATTCGATGGATGTTTTTATTGGGCATCACGTCAGTCGGCGCTTCTCTTCATGCATACTCAATGTCCTGCGAATGATAATAATAATAAATGTTTATAAGGCCTGGAAATTATGGAGGAGGATGGATGTGGTTATGACATCATTCACACACACACACACACATACATCGGCCAACTTAAAAAAAAAAATTTTAATTTTTGCTCCATTGAATAATTAAAATTAAATTTTTTTTCTAAATCGAAATATCATCACTGAATAAGAAAGAATAAAGCTCCCCCCCCACCCCCATTCTTTAAATAGAATAATTTCTGCTTCATTGCATTTTTTAAAATTTTTTAGTTTTAGTGTTTTTATAAAAATTTAAATATTTAGGAGATAAAATAAAAAAAAAAGATTTTTAAAAAAATGCTTTTATTTAAAATGAACTAAAAAGAGAGAAATAAGGGAGAAATAATTTAATTGTTCTTGTTAAAATTTTTTAATATTTATGACTTAAAATAAAAGCGTGGGGCTCTTCGAAGTGATTCCGAGGCTCGCGCCCCACGCTTTTATTTTAAGTCATAAATATTAAAAAATTTTAACAAGAACAATTAAATTATTTCTCCCTTATTTCTCTCTTTTTAGTTCATTTTAAATAAAAGCATTTTTTTAAAATCTTTTTTTTTATTTTATTTTTATTTTAAGCTTTTTAGTCTTTTTTCGTGTGATTTTTTAAAATTAACTTTCAAAATTAGAGGCTTTTAAATAACATCGGGAAATTTTCTGAAATTGTCTAATTAGCGTAGAGCTTTAAATAAAGAACATTAGTTTGGCCTATTTTGATTTGGTTCAATTGAAAAATTATTCATTATCATCAAAAATGACTCGTAAATATCAAAATTCAAAACTATAGTTAATAGGGCCTTATTTGCGGGAGGCTTCAAATAAAGTACCACATTAGTTTGGTCTATTTTGATCAAAACCACCATATAGTGGCGTCATCAAAAATGACTCTTAAGTATTACATTTCACACCTCTAGCCCATCGGGAAGTCTTTTGAAATTACATTAATTCGCGAAGGGTTTCAAATAAAGTACCACATTAGTTTGGTCTATTTTGATCAAAACCACCATATAGTGGCGTCATCAAAAATGACCCTTAAGTATTACATTTCACACCTCTAGCCCATCGGGAAGTCTTTGGAAATTACATTAATTCGCGAAGGGTTTCAAATAAAGTACCACATTAGTTTGGTCTATTTTGATCAAAACCACCATATAGTGGCGTCATCAAAAATGACCCTTAAGTATTACATTTCACACCTCTAGCCCATCGGGAAGTCTTTTTGAAATTACATTAATTCGCGAAGGGTTTCAAATAAAGTACCACATTAGTTTGGTCTATTTTGATCAAAACCACCATATAGTGGCGTCATCAAAAATGACCCTTAAGTATTACATTTAATACCTCTAGCCCATCGGCAAGTCTTTTGAAATTACATTAATTCGCGAAGGGTTTCAAATAAAGTACCACATTAGTTTGGTCTATTTTGATCAAAACCACCATATAGTGGCGTCATCAAAAATGACCCTTAAGTATTACATTTAATACCTCTAGCCCATCGGGAAGTCTTTGGAAATTACATTAATTCGCGAAGGGTTTCAAATAAAGTACCACATTAGTTTGGTCTATTTTGATCAAAACCACCATATAGTGGCGTCATCAAAAATGACCCTTAAGTATTACATTTCACACCTCTAGCCCATCGGGAAGTCTTTGGAAATTACATTAATTCGCGAAGGGTTTCAAATAAAGTACCACATTAGTTTGGTCTATTTTGATCAAAACCACCATATAGTGGCGTCATCAAAAATGACCCTTAAGTATTACATTTCACACCTCTAGCCCATCGGGAAGTCTTTTGAAATTACATTAATTCGCGAAGGGTTTCAAATAAAGTACCACATTAGTTTGGTCTATTTTGATCAAAACCACCATATAGTGGCGTCATCAAAAATGACCCTTAAGTATTACATTTCACACCTCTAGCCCATCGGGAAGTCTTTGGAAATTACATTAATTCGCGAAGGGTTTCAAATAAAGTACCACATTAGTTTGGTCTATTTTGATCAAAACCACCATATAGTGGCGTCATCAAAAATGACCCTTAAGTATTACATTTCACACCTCTAGCCCATCGGGAAGTCTTTGGAAATTACATTAATTCGCGAAGGGTTTCAAATAAAGTACCACATTAGTTTGGTCTATTTTGATCAAAACCACCATATAGTGGCGTCATCAAAAATGACCCTTAAGTATTACATTTCACACCTCCAGCCCATCGGGAAGTCTTTGGAAATTACATTAATTCGCGAAGGGTTTCAAATAAAGTACCACATTAGTTTGGTCTATTTTGATCAAAACCACCATATAGTGGCGTCATCAAAAATGACCCTTAAGTATTACATTTCACACCTCTAGCCCATCGGGAAGTCTTTTGAAATTACATT
>JAKCPI010023610.1:0-65425 GCA_023213315.1 Euborellia annulipes | reverse complement strand
ATCTATATTATAATAAAGCTGAAAAGACGTTTTTTGATTAAGGTACTTCTAGACCACCTAGAGATATGGGGTTTTTTGCATTCGATTCAGAATCCTCTAAAACCAAATAGAAAAATCCAAAATCTTAAAAAAGTTGTACCACTTTTTTTTAAGAGGGGAAAAACTCATTTTTTTCGATGTTTTTTCAAAAATTTCACGATATTTTTTCATTTTTTCACTCATATCTTCTAAACGGTTAAAGATATCTTCAATATCTGAATTAGTCAATAATCTGCATTAAATTTTGAAAATGACAAACCTCTTTTAACTATTTTTGAGGTTTGTTTACACATATAAATAATTCGTGCAAAAAGAACCTCATTTTTGATGATTTTGCCGCGGCTTCAGTTCATTTTCATTGTTTTTTTGCTTCAGTATTTATTGTCCAATTTCAATAATTTTTTTTGCGAAATGTTCCTCACATCCTATACTTTAAGTCAGGTAAATTTCATTTTTTTTCATCAACCCCTTCTATTTAATTTTCAAGTGTGAAAAAAAATAACACGAAAATTTTCATTTTTTGAGATGGTTTTTAAACATCTGTGTCTTTAGACAAGCTAGACAATTGCGGTTTTTTTTATTTGATTCAGTACCATCTGCTGACGACTAGAAAAATCCAAAATCATGAAAAAGTTATACCCCCTTTTTTTAAATTACAAAAAACTCATTTTTAGCCGATTATTTTTTTACATTTTTGGCTATATTTTTTGAATGATAAGAGATATCTTCAATCTCATAATTTTGTATTTTTCTACATTAAATTTGGAAAAGAATGAGACCCTTTGCACTATTCTAAGGCATTGTTTAGCGGCTGTGCAACTTTTGGCGTGTGATACAAAATTTTTTTTTATTAATTTTTTTCATATTCATGGCCATATTTTTTAAACGATTATCAATGTCTTAGATATGATTTACTTTTTATAATCTACATTAAATTTCCTTTAAAACGAGCCCAGTTTGGACCTGATAAGCCTCTATTTAAGTTCTTTAAACTTTTTCTAAAAATGGAAGAAATTTTTATTTTTTGTTTGTTTGTTTGAAGAGTTTCTTTCAATTTTCGGCTATATTTTTTGAATGGTAAGAGATATCTTCAATCTCATAATTTTGTATTATTCTACATTAAATTTGGAAACAAATGAGCCACATTACAGCATTCTCAGACATGGTTTAGTATACTATCTATTCGTCAATCACGAGACAAACTTTTAAGTAGATATTTTTTTTCCGAGATATTTCTATACAATTTTAGCTATATCTTTTTAATGGTAAAAGATATCTTGGATATCCAAAGGTTTTCACATTTTAGATTAAATTTTGTAAAAAATGAATACCATTTCATTTAATTCAGACATTGTTTAGGGTATTTAAAACCACTTCTAAAATGTAAGAAATTTTTTTTTTGTTTGATTGCTCTGAATGATCCACATTGCAGTATTCTCAGGCATGGCTTAGTATCTAAAATGAACGAAATTATAGATTATTTCAATTTTTTCTTTAGATATCTTCAAAACATAGCAAAAAAATCATTTTCAATTCATTCCCTCATAGAGCCTTCCACGACCACAACATTTCATTTGGCTCATATTCTTATTTTTTTTTACTTAGCGCCGGGTATTTTTACCATTCTTCAGACCCGGAAATTTTTCAAACCCTCCCGTACCGACGAAAATTTAGTGAATGAATGAATGAATGTCTAGGAATTTTTTTTTTTTTTAAACATTCACACTTTTTTCTCATTCACACTCACATTCTCACAGTCTTTTCGGCAACTTAGGCCATTTAAGACTTTGACGATGTATGATACCCCTGAATCATACATTGTATAAAATTTCTTTTATTTAATAAAAAGTTTTAAATAATACATCAAATAAAAAAAAAATTATTTAAAAATATTTAATTTTTTTTACATATTTAAATTTATAATAAATAATAAACTTTTTCAGATGTCAGAAAAAAGAAATATTTTAAAATTGTTTATTTTTAACTTTGCCCATCAACCGTAGGTTGAGGTAAAGTTAATGTAATCGTAAAAAAAATCGAAATTTTTCTGAAGCTGCCAAAATTCGTTTTGAGGTCCCCTGAATCCATTTAAGTAGTTTTTGGAATGATGTCTGTGTGTGTGTGTGTGTGTGTGTCTGTGGTAAATTTTTTCGTCAACGAAAACTCAAAAACTATTTGTTCAATTGTTTTGAAATTTTGCACCCATAAACTAGGGGTAGAGGCCAAGAAGTGAAAAGCTTTTGCTAAACATCGGACCATTAGAGGGGGGGGGGGCAAATATTTTTTCTTACATAACCTATACTTTTTTTTATATATTCAGAAACAAGACTTCCTCCCGAGTAAAATGATATATAATATGTATAACATCGGACCATTAGGGGGAGCTCTAGGGGGGGGGGAAATATTTTTTTCTTACATAACCTATAATTTTTTTTATATATTCAGAAATATTCAGAAACTAGAATTTCTTCTGAGTAAAATGATATATAATATGTATACCATCGGACCATTAGGGGGCTCTAGGGAGGGAGGGCAATATATTCTTTTCTTGAATAGTGGGTGGGCAAAGTTGTGCGCTCGGCTTAGTCCGACCCTTTATTTTTTAATAGGGCCTTGCCCGTCCGATTTCATTTGCATGCCCGTCCTCCTAATCAGTTTATTAAAGTGAAATTTAGACTTGCTACCCGCCCATAATTTTTTCATGGTCTTCAAAACCCACAGGCCGGGCAGGGCGAATATTCAATTATTTTAAACTTGATTCAGTGTATTTTCATTTGGGCAGAAATCATATGGGCTTTAAAATTAAGGGGAAAACTACTGATCACGTCCCGAGACGCCGCCCGCCAGGGCCAGGTTGGGAATGGCGCGGCGAAGCCGCGCCTTTCCAACTTGTATACCTATATATGTTTTGATGATAAAATAAGAGATGACAAGCTTAGAAGAAATTCTCTATTTTAATATCTGACCTTTTATATAAACGATAGATATGCGCAACATTATTGAAATAATATTTAATTTGAATCCTCCCCACCCGTTTCTTAGCGAAATATTTATTTTTTAACAACTTTTCTCCTTTAAAAAAAAAAAAAAAAAAAAAACTCAATCCCTATGGAGTATTTTTTTTATTTTATATAGAATTAACAATAGCCTCAGGTTTAACTCCCTAATCCAAGGTATAATACTTTGTGGAACTTGGGAAAAAAAAAAAAACTTTTTAATATTTCATTGATTATAAAAGTTTGAAATTTTTTCATTTGTACGTATAAATATGTTAAGAATTGTTTAATAGAAACACGTTTGAACCATGTAGGGTGTGCTGCTCTTTATAGGCACTCCTGAGTGTGACTTAAAGTGCCTTCCAATGACATACGTCGTTGGCCACCATATTTGTTCCAATTCGGTTGTTATATGGGAAGTATACGAGAATAGTATGAAAATTTTATAGAAATATAATTTGAAATTAATATAAAATATGAAATTTTCATACTAGTCTCAAATACTACCCATATAACTTTTGAACAAATATGGCGGCCATGTCAACACTCTCATTGAAGGCCCTCTAGTGGGGCTTCTCGTCTTAAGCGCCTCCCATGGCGACATTTGAAACTAATCTCGAAACTCCTATTTCAAATTTTTACAGCTTTCAAAATTAACTTAGATTTCATTCTTCTGTGTTTGTTTTCGGGTATCCTTTTCTGTATCAACCCCACTGTGGACACGAAATTTGAATAACTAGCTATATTCCTAGACATGATTATTTCGTGGAATATTATTATTGAATAAATGAAACGATAATCCTGTTTTCACCAAACATTCTATATGTATCACTTTAATTTGGAAAAAGAACAATTCTCATTTTATTGTGTGTCGGATTAAAATTAATATATTTATAGCGAGTTTTTATTTTTTAAAGCCTCTTTAATACCATGATATTTAATAAAAACATGTATAATGTAGAATTGAATGGATTAATAATTGAATTTTGCATTACTATGAAACAAAAGCTCTTTGAAAATAATAATTTATTTTCACAAGAAAGCACCGTACCATGATGACGAGTTTGTTATCAGCGATTAGTTATCTGTTAGTCATTAGGCCGACTTGGTGTTGTTCAGCCAGGTTTGCTCAAAATAGTTCAATGAATATTTATATAGAGACCCGATGGAATCTCATGCAGTCAGACGTATCGATCCCCCATCACGAAAATGCCAGTTCAAATGCATTCTCTCTTTTTGGCTTAAAAAAAAAAATATTCAAAACTTAAGCAATTTATTTTTTTTTTATTAAAGTTAAGTGGTTTTCTTTCCCTTAAACGATAACTTTTTGTCATTCTTTCAATAAACTATTTTAATTAATCAATCAAGTGAAAATATTTCGAATTTTAATCTCTCTTTTATGTAGATAATTGAATTTTTATTCCAATTTCAAAAAAAAAAAAAACCTCAAAGCAACAAGATATTTTATCACTAAAATTTATTTATTTGGGCTTTAAAAAATGGTAAAGTAACTCTCTTTAGCTTTTTTTTAATTAGATTTTTTATTCAATTCAAAATTAAAACCCCATTTGTGTTGAAATCCCAGATTTATTTCGACGTGATTGATTGATCAATCGATTGAGTTTAAATCTTTTAAAAAGCCTATTATTGTTTTATTGTTAGATTTACATCGATTATGCATGATTTTTCATGCGCATGGGGTTGGCAATAGCTAACTAGTTAGATGGATATAGAATCAACTCCATCAAACTGGAGTCCACTTGAAAATCAACTTTGGTTCGAGTGCTGATGAGTTTGATTGAAATAGCGATGATTCGTAGATTGCCGATTTTGCTGTTGTCATCAGGGGGTGGCGACACGAATCGTATCATCCACTTGGATGAAATTACAATTAGGAGGATTAGTTAAAATTAAATATGGAAGTCTTCCCCTTGAGCTGCCACTTGCCTTCATATTTCTTTTTTTAGACTTGTCTCTTATATTTGCAAAATTGAAGCGTGAAAGTACCATAGGGGGTAAATGCCAAAATTAGAATTTCGAGATAATCGCGAAAAACTGTTTAAGAACAGAACAGTGCTTTTAGTTGCCATTTTAGTGACAACCACCTCACAAGTTTCCAAATTTCCTTTCTCAAGGCATGTATCAGGTTACATACTACATCTCAACAGGAAATCTCAAAAAATGACCCCCTTTAGTACTTTAATGCTTTAATTGTATTTATATTTAAAGTTCTAGAAAATAATTATTTATGTGTGGGTTTTCCATTTCATCCATTAAATCACGAATTTGGCCCTTTGTGTTTATTCTGGCTCGAGCTAAGTTCTCTTTTTTCTGGCGTAAGCTAAGTTCTCTTTTTACATTCCATACGTTTTGATAACTTGCATTTTGTTAATTAATTAATTTTCTTTAAATAATCTCATCTCTTTTTAGGAAAATATAATTTTTTTATCTTATATAAGATATAAATAGTCTATTTTAATATAAAATTGTAAAGGATCTTCTTGATGCATTTAATGAATGTGAATAATGAGTTGAAAGTGATATGCGAGAAGGGAATATCTAGACATGAGTATAACACAAAATGAGCTTCATTAACTTAACAATTATCACGATTCTTATATATTGGAAATGAAAGATATTTTGATTTATTTTAATTTTGTAATTAATAATACAAAAAACTTAGTCGTCATCAGGTAATGGTGACCGAAACGTAATTTAATTACGATTAATGCCAAAATCTCTTTTATTTCCAAGTTAACAATTTAATGGTAAATTTTATCAATTTTTTTTGACATTTAGACTCCGTCCCTATTGGTACTTCCAGCTAGAAGTTAATTGGACAATTTATATAATTAAAGCATCATTTGTTTAATTATAACACTTTCTGGTCAGTTAACAGATAAAATCAAAAATTCAATACAAAGGAAACATCGCCCAGCCCAAACCATTTTCCCAAATTTGATGAAATTATATCAGTTTGCTACCTAGGCCTTTTTCAAAATTCAGACTTTAATGACCCCGAACTCCCATTTGATGAAAATTTGACATCTTATAACTTTTTAAAATAACTTTCAACTCAGATGAAATATTGATTTGCTTAAAAATTAAATATAAATCTCGAAACATACCTCGGGGATATTAGAAATTCGAATTCTAGAACTCCAAAAACCCATTTTGGGGTAAAATATTAAGATAAATAATTTCATTTTTCTATTTTCTCGGAACCTTTTTAAATATCCATCAAACAAAAGGTAGAAAAAAAAAATACCATTTCTCTATGATGTTAATTCCCTGTTATTTGTTATCGTTCGGTTTAATCATAACCGGAGATTTGTGGTCCCTAAGAGGTCTCTATTTCCTATCTCTCTCTCCCCATTAAGTAGGAAGTCATTTCACAATAAATAATATAAATCGACCAACACAATATTAGTTCGTTGTTTATAAGCAGATAAAGAATTTATTTAAAGGTGTTGGCTGTTTGTTTTAACGCCACATTTTGTGGTCGGGAAGTTTGAATCTCGTATCATAACATGCTAGATTAATTAATAACAAGATATTTGTTAATAAATACTAAAAAGAAATAAGCCTTTTAGATTTGTAGATTCTCAAATTGTCTGCCTTTTTTTTCTTAAAAGAAATTTATTTTATGTGGGGTTTGAATAAAAATTTGAATTAGAAAGCAGGAAGACTTTTCTTTGCATATCTAATAATGCATAATAAATTAGGTTAAATAATATAATCATTTTTTCACCATCAATTTCAGTCTTCTAAATTCAAATAAAGTTTGAAATCTATACCAAATAGCTTAATAAATTTTAAATTTTAATTATTAATACTCTGGCGAGGGATGCCTAAAATAGCTCGGTCGCTCTTTCTTCGAGAAACGCTCACTCACTTTTGTCTTTGCCTCTAAAATAGACATTTCGAGAACTAAATGGCTTTTGTTTAAATTAATGAAGGTATTTTGTCTCATCTCGTTGTAGAGAGAAGTAATTCTACGAAACGGTAATGGCCAGTAGGGGACCAGGTGTGGAGAGTTGATTTGCAGTTGAAAGTTCGTGATCTTATAACTCAGGGTTGCCCAAACTGAATATTACATCCCTCTATTGGTTAATTCTATTTTATTATTTTGATTTTTGCCTTGTTTTTAAAGCGCACTATACAGTAGGATCACTTACCAAATAAGAGATATAATTTTTTCCTTCCCATAATTTTTCGATCTTTAACCTACTAACGAAACGTTATTTATTAATTATACAATTTAGAGACAACATTTTCAAATAAAAATAGAGTTTTCTGGGCTACTTTATTTGAAATTTTATTAAAACTTTTTAATAAAAAGTAAGTTATTTTATCAGAGGCTATCAGTGTGTTGGACACATCGATTTAAATTTAATAAAAAAAAAAAAATACGGATGTCGCTTTAAATTCATTTAAGAATTCACAGTTTTTATAATTTAATTTTTTTTTTTTTTTGTTTGGGATTAAAAATTGAATTATAATTAGTAGTTCCCCTGGAGCCCAGGCAACCCTCCACGGCGGTCGTCTCGAGTGGTCGTCGTGGTCCTTTCGCCATGGGAAAGTAAATCTTTTATGGTCCCGGGCATGCAGGGCAGGCTCATGACCCTAAGCCACAGGTCATGGGCCGGTCTGTGCGCGCCCACACCCATTCACCCCCATGCCCTAATTAGTTATCTTAATTGAATTATATTCAGAAATATGAAACTAGGGAAAACGGTTCAATATGATTATATGCTCCGTTATTTTCATTTTCACGAGATTAGTCGCATGCGATTTTTAAATTATCTACTCATATTTTAATTTCTTCCTACATTTTTAATTGTTAGTATAAAAAGAATTTAAATTAAAAGATTTCGGCTGAAGAGAGTTTTATTGTATTTTTATTTTTTTTAATAATGATGGTTACCGGTGACGTTCCACAGCTTCACAGGCCACCCTACCGAAATTCAGCCGTGGAAGAATCATCTTTTCTAAATAATTATACCTATTAAGATAGAGGAGTTATTCGAGCCGATAACGAGTAATTTTTCATCTGCTTTTATCCAACTTTTTCGTGCATGCCTCCCTACTCGGCCACTATACCTGCATTGTAAGACTTTGTCACAGTATATTCCTACTCCACACGAGATACACAAAATTCACATTCACACTAGGATGGTCAGATTTGTGTAAATAGTTTTCATTGAATTTTTTTATTTCTTCATGGGTTTTCCAGCCGCCTTTTTTTTTTTGTTACTGTATGACGTCATTGCGCCAGAAAATCCAAATTTGCTGGACTTGTGCGCACATGAGTGAACCCTCTCTCTAAATCAGAGTAGAGTGTATGCAGCGTTTCGTAACTCTTGAGGGGCATGAAAGAAGTTTCACTGAAAATTTTTTATTTAATTCTGAATATTCAAAGCATTTAATTGTTAGTATTTTCTTGATTGTGATTGCTCAAGGCTCTCCGATCCCATAGCTTAGAGGTCTCTGTTACGCCAACAACCAACTCACAGCCTTCGCATCTCCTACGCCCAAGTCTCTTTACAAAACAACAACTTTCCTTTTCTTTTTTCTTTATTCAATTCCAGATGTTCTCTCGAGTTCTCCTTTAATCCTAAACCAAATCAATCACGATTGGTAATTGTTTTATTTTTATTTATTTTTTTCTTTTAAAGTTATTACCCGAGCAACAACCAATCCAATTTAAGAGTTTGAGATTTATCATTGCTAAAAATTTAATATTTTTTATAAATAAATTTTAAAACTTGAGTTACTATTAGCTAGAAAGAAGACAAGTTTAATCAATTTTATTAATGGATCTTTAGATCGAAAAAAAATTTTTTTAAAAGTCAAACAAAAAAATAAATCAATCTTACTAATCTCTAAAGGATTATGGAATTTATTTATTTTTTAAACTTTTTTTTTTTCTAATTGTCCAGCGCTCTTCTGTTAGACTTGTTGAACTATGGTTGAGAAATTTTTATCTACTTCATTTATAAAGGTTAAAAAATTCCAATAAAATTTTACAAATTTCCAACATGTTTCTATCCTCTTGTTGACGGGATTTTCATTAATTATTTGGTATTTTTCAACACGCCAAGAATCTGAAATAAAAAAAAAAATTCTCACATTCACACAGTCTTTTCTGCAACTTAGATATTTAACGATACGATGTTTAATATATCTTTCTGGGGTCCAGGCATTCTTATTTAAGCCATTCGGTATCCAAATGGTTTAAATAAATTCTTCGGACTGCCTGGGGTCCTAACCCGCAACCCTCGGTAAAAAAAGGTTAGCAGGCTAACCCCTACACCAAGCCCGAAGGCAAAAATTTATAATTATGTTTAAATTTAATCTAACAATCGACTTCTAAATATTTACAAATTACCAATGAAAAATTCTTTGTTTATTCTCTCCAAAAATGAAATATTGTTTCATCAATTGTCGCTAATAAGCAATACATTCTTAAAAAAAAAATTATTTGTTTTGTTATTATTCAACAATGAATTTAAGATTAAACAAAGTAAACCAATTTTTTTTTTTTTTAAACATTCACACTTTTTTCTCTCTCACACTCACACACACATTCACACTGTCTTTTCGGCAACTAGACATTTACGATAACCGTTATTGATTTAATACACATATATGGGGTCCAGGCATTCTTATTTAAGCCATTTGGTATCCAATTGGCTTAAATAAAATCATCGGACTGCCTGGGGTCCGAACCCGCGACGTTTGGTATACGAGGTTAGCACGCTAAGCTCTACACCAAGCCCCGAGGGCAAACCAAATTTTAATTTAATTTTTTATAAAATTGATTGTATTTAATTACAACTTAGGTGCGTGAAGTATCATAAAGGTGATAGGTCACGATGCTATGCTTCAACTTTGATAGTTCATAGGTCAAAAGTATCTGAGGAATGAAACTCGGGTTTATTATCAATAAAAATCTTTATTTAGTTGGACCAAAATAAATAAATTTTTATTTTAAAGGCTTAGTTAGTATTTTGCAAAGAGAAAACGTGATATTAATAGGAGTTAAAGAACAAAGAATTTGCCCTTTGACCTATAAACTCTATTATAATAACATCTTATTTCCTAAACAAATCACATGAAAGAGGATTTTTTTTCCTCTCTTTTGCTAGAAGGGAAGTTGGTGTTGGTTTATGTCCAAACATGAACGGAACGAACGTTGCCAGGATATGCTTTTAGCTAATATCTTTCGATCCCCACTCGCCTCCTAAGAACATGAAATGAATGGCATTAAGGGAAAAGAGAGAAACCTCTCACGGTGTAAATTCCTGATATATTCAAATTTAAAGGAGCGCACTAACACATCTAATTTTAAAAGAATATAATTATATTTCCAAAGGGCTTTCAACTTGAAAACATTTCTTCTTCTCAGAGGCTGGATTCTAATACTTTTAATTATTTTCTAAATTAAATAATTTCAAAATTCCTTTATCTTTGTATAATTATATAAAATTCAATATTCTCTTTCTTGCATATTCAGGTCTATTCTCTAAGCAAAAACGTTAACTTTTAACATCTTAAAACAACGTTAATTCATTGTGTTAAACCTCCTTGCCTCAAATTGCTATTCTGTAAGCAAAAACTTTATCGCCAAAGCGTCAATCGTGTTAAAAATTAATGTCAGTTCAGGCGTAATATTTTAACTCCGTATTTAATGCATCAAAATGGCGTCTTTAACCTAAAAAATAAGGTTATGATTTTGACATCTTTGAGATAAAAGCAACATGTTAACATCGCTGTTACAATTTTTTTGATTTTTTAACGCTTGATGTGTCAGATATGCCTACTAGATTGAGATTGAGAATAACAAATCAAGTTAGTAATGCGCATGCGCAAAGGGGGGGTGGTAAAAACACGAACAATGCAGAAAACAGCTATCTTCATATGGATCGTTAACACCTGGTGCTGAAAAGCAAAATGTTAACGTCGCTGTTAAAATTTGGCTTAGAGAATAGTATTCTTTAACGCTGTTGTTATTACTTTACTTTTTAACACCCAATTTATGGTGTTAAATTTTATAGAATAGACATGATTATTATTTAATCAATAAGACAACATGACATAATTTAGTAGCTATCTTCACGTCTGATAAATTCATATGTTTTGTCGCTATATTACCAACGGTAGAAGGCTAAAGAAAATATAATACTATTCTGTTTTATTTTTAAATTAAAATTCCAAAAACAAATTGCTAATGAAGTTTTTAATTATTATTATTTTTTTTTTATAACATACCGGTATATTAAATTTGCAAAATAAGATGAGCGTAAATTTCATACTTTTTTTTTTTAATCAATAACATACCTCTAATATTTGTAGACGTAATACGCCCAATTGGATTTCTTTTTTTAATGGAGAAAAACAAGCCTAAGGCCTAAAAAACTCATTTCCCGTCTATTTACTTTTACTCCCTACTTTCTCTCCTATCCATTATACATTTGTGAATTTTCGGTTTTTTTTTTTATAGAACAAAACTCGGAAAGGAATTATGGAGAATTAACGAGATATCGTCCAAAAACCCTTTAATAGAGCCAAGTAAAAACTTTAATCAAGGCGTGTCTTCGATGTTGGATAGAATCAGTAACTCCCTAAATTTCATCATTTATTCATTTTTGAACGTGCTTACTGAACTATAACCAACTAGATTTTTTTTTTTCATTGCTTTGTATTAAAATTTTCCCGATCATTACACAAATCAGCTTCGTTTTAAAAACAATGGTAAAAATAATTTAATAATATGATTTGAATGACATCTCTATTAATTTCCTTTTCTTTTTACTTGGCAGCAGCAGCCCTCGGGATTTGCATATTTTTCACTTCCTCTTTTACACTCAATCCTTTTCTTCTCTTTGTTAAAAGCGTCATTTAGTTTCGTTTCAAAAAAATATGTCATTTTCATATAATATGTAAACTTCGCCTATGTTTTGGTTGAGGTAAAAGAAATAGAGTGAGCGTAAAAAAAAAAGGCAATGCCCAAATAAAAAAGAGGTCGCAGTTAAAGAGAACCATTTCGGGATCCAGATCAAAACTCGTTTATCTATTTTTTTTTCGCTCCCAGATAAATAGCACCTTGACCAAAGTTGTTGTGTGTGTGGGTGGATGGCGAGGATGTTGCTGACATTGGATTGATCCGCTAATTAAATTACTTGTTGTGGAATTAGATCAGTAACTTGGCAAAGGCACAAACTTGAGGGTTGGCGGGGGGCGTCCCTTAAATACAAGTTGGTTTTGAGACATTTCATTCCCTCATCGATTAGCCTTGGTAACTTTTCCAACCCCCTCATCCCCTTCTTTTACACCCATCCCCCATTTTATTTGCACTCTCTTATGCGTATTTATATCGATTTCACTCACAGATGGAAGGAAGACTTTCTTTAATTTTCGGTTCAATAAATACTACTCGTTTTTAAACAAGCAGCTATCGTCTAAAATAAAAGAGAAGAAAAAAAAAACAAGTTTTTTTTTTTAATCTATAAAAGAGTAAAAGAAAGACTTAAAAAATGTTTTACTAACATTATATGAATAATGTAACAAAAATGGAGGTAAAAAATATTTTTTTTTTTAAGATATGAAATACATTTGACAATATAAACATTAGTCTGATTAATGTTTCGGTCAAAATCTGAATTTGTTTCCATAGAGATCGCGTTTACTTGTTGGATAATGGTAACCCAAATGACTGAACAATTAATTTTTTTATTTGAGAAAGAAAACGCTATATTTTCAGCAATTTTTTATTAGTCAAGGCAATATTTCCAAATATTTCGGAGATTAAAAGAATGAACCATACCTCATGAAAACTCACTTTCGTTACCGAAATGTCATATTAAAACGTCATTTTTAATTTTAACAAAAAAAAAAAGAATTTTATTAAATTGAAAAAAATATATTTTCCTTGCCTGACAATTTTCTCTTAATCAGCTTTTGTATGTTTTTAAATAGAAATAATTCCATAGATTAATTTATATTATCAGAGCTTTGTGGAATTAATTTTTACTATTTTTGTAATTTCATATTATATATTTCCAATTTACTATTCTAATTGAATCAAATGATTAATAATTGCTAGACGTATAACATGGTCGCTTCCAAGCGTTTTAATTGTATTCTAAGGGTCGTATTTGGTGAATTATGTGAAGTATGTATCTTTTTTAAAATTTTCTTGAAACATTATTTATGACCCACCACCCTTTCTCACGAATGCCCCTTTTTGTTTTAATATAGATCCACTGAAGGTCTCCGAAATATTTGAAAATATTGCCTTGTAAACTAATGAAAAATTGCTGAAAATATATCGTTTTCTTTCTCAAATAAAACAACTTCAGCAACACCACTTAAGAAGAATTAATTTTTTATGTCAATTGACTGGATTATGGTAATTTTGTTAGAGAAAAGGACGTGAGGATTCTTTGCGTAACGAACGATTGCTTATTCCATGTCTCCAGAGATAGTTTTCCACTCGGGCTTATGAAAATTAACAACTGGACATCCAGAAGGATTCTAGAGCAAATAATCCAAAAATCCATTTTGTGAATAAATAATTGTTCTTGAGGAGATTTTTTATAATATAGTTCTAAACCTACTTGAATTATACAAAAAATAATTGTAATTGTATTCATACCATAAAAGCACTTACAATTACTCTCCTAGCCAAATAAAAAAAGTACAAAATCTTAACTAACAATAACCAATAATTGGAGGTTGTAAGAGGATCATACGCAATTCTCAACTGGAAGATTACTCCTTAATAGGTAGCAGGTTCTTAAAGCAATATTTCAATAAAAAACATAAATATTTTTTATTTTCAAGATTTTTATTATTTGATGACTGTGTATGCACATATATACCACCAGTTTCGGTCACTCAAATGACCATCATCAGATCTTAACTAACACTGTAAAAAAAATTAATAAGCGGGTCATTTGGGTTGCCTATCTTCCAACAAATAAAAATAAAAGCACTCCCAAGGTAGCTATCTAGAGTCATGTCTTTTAATTTTGGGCTAATAATGTTCAAAATTATCTGAAGCTCTTGTATATTTTCTGAAAAGATTTTACTGAAAGACACCCCTCCCCTGTTTACCGTTGATGAGCGATCCAATTTAGTTAAAATTATCACGTTGTTTATAAAAATTGAGTCAATGTTTACTATGTAAGATGGTAAACTTTTGATATCGCAATATTTATTCTACAAGACATGTTTATGCATTTTTAAAATATTCTCCATATTGATTCGTCGTCTTTTAAAATACCAAAAAAATATATATAATTATATAATGGTAATAATATCTTAGCTTAAAGAGAATTTTTTTTTTTTTATATATATAAAATCTAGTTAAGATTTTTCTTGAATCTTTAATTAAGAATCCACTTAATATAAGAAATTCTCAATATAAAATTAAGCCAAGATTATTATTTCCTTACACACGGGCATTATTAATTAAATCCTTCTCAAACAATAATCCTTTTTCCAAGTATCGAATCTTATGATGAAAAACTGAGTCCTTTAATTATTTAATAAAAACGCAATTGTATAGCTGTGATGTATATTACTAGGAGGGTATCATCAAATGAGAAATGCAGCTATAGTTTTTCCTTTAGTATATTTATTCATTTTGCACGACTGACGTTCGTCCCTTGTTTGAACCATCTTCAGAGCTGGCAAAAAGTCTTTATGAATGTGTCATAGTGGATTTTATACATTTTCTCTTATATATTAAATATATACACATATGTGATGATCAGGTACATCACATATTTATATTTATATACATATTTATTATATAATGGTATGGGTCAGACAATGTATATTATCCACTATGACACATTCAAAGGTCTAAAGCTGGTTCAAACAAGGGACCGAAACGTCAGCTGTGAAAATTGAATAAATATATATAGAAAAAACTCTAGCTGCATTTCTCATTTGATAATCCTATTAATTATTTAATATTTATCAAATTTATTTTTCTCTATTCATTACTAAGCATATTTAATTAGGCAAATGAAATATTTATTCTCTTTGCTTTTTTTAAATAAATTTTACGAATTTATCTAAAACTTTATTATTTAAAAAAAAGAACTTTTAACAAACAATTTCGTGAAAAAAAAATTAATTAATTTTACCGAGAGATCATTTGAAAAAAGTTTGCTTTTATTTAATTTTTATTAATTTTTTTTTTTTTTAGTCTTATCTCAGCTTTTTAAGCTCTTTCTCTCTCTCTAGAAAGAATTTCTCTTTTTTTTTTTTTTATTTTGTCACCATTTTTCAAGTAAATAAAAATTAGGTTTATATAACTTAACCAACTTTATTTTAGAATTTATCTCTTGGTGACTTTCACTTGGAGATTTTTATTAATCAATTACATTTGAATTTACTTTAGAAAAAAAAAAAATTCTCCATGAATGAACTCACTTTCTACTTATTTTATTTACTATCCTATTTCTTAATGAGGTTACATTTTTTTTTATATCCGATTTAGATTAATAAATAAATAAATGGCTCTTTTGCTGACATGTTGGGATCAAGGGACCTTATTCATCCATTCATGTATTCCCGACCGAGATAGAGAGAGAAAAAAATGTCTTGACAAATATACGAAATTACAAATCGAGTCCATTTGTATGGACGTGGGATGTTGATGGATAAAAAATGGGATTTAAAGAAAAAGAACCGGAACGCGTAGATTCAAGTATATAAACTTAATTATTTGTAAGAAAGCGTCGCTTTTGTTGGGAATAAATTTTGATATTCTTTTTTTATTGCAAATCCTTTTCAAGTAGAAAAATATTTTATTTATGACGGATATGAATAGTATAATATCTCTATAATGCATATTATTAACTTGGATAAAAAATAAAATCTCTACTGTCCCAGTTTGTTTGTCGCTTCGAACTTTTTCTACCTAACCTTTTAAGGTTTCTGATTACTTGTAATTAAACATATTAGGAAAGTTATAATCAATTTAAAGAAATATTTATTTAAATTTGGAAATATAGGCTATAACGCAATTAATTAATTTTTGAGGAATGCTTTGAAGGTTCAATTCTTTAAAAGTCTCCGTGGAGGTTTTATTCCAAATAAAAAATGTTTTGGCTTCTTTTAAAGTGGCGTATCATGCTAAACATAAAACTAGCGCGAAAAATCAAGGAATTATCATAATAAATAATACTATAATAAATATATCCTGTTTGCTCAGTTCAAGAGAAAAATATTTATGAAATTTCAAAAATTTCAAATTCAAAATGAAGAAATTTTGTATAAAACTTTTTGCACTTATGGAATTTCATAAAGAATGTGTAATTCCTTTATTTGGACCCTGTTACGCATTAATGTGTCAAGCGCCAGCTACCGAGTTTTGAGAAAATTAACAATTAGTTTTTTTGTTTTGATTAGATTATATATAATTTTTTTTTGCCAATTGTGCAAATAACATTAAATATAAATTTTTTAGGACATATTTCATAAAAAATACTATTAATTTATAAAACCTGTCAATTATTCGGAATTTTATTGGTATAAAAAATTATCATTTTTTATTTATTTCTTAGTAAAAATCATTGTAAATTAAAAACAATTTAATTTTTTGAACAAATTTTGTAGGTCTATTCAAAGTGTTTTTGAAAAGCGCAAAATACAACACAATTTTTCAAAAACCCTTTGAATAAACATGAATGTTCAAAAATTAAATTATGATGTTTTTATAATAAAGGATTTGCAATGATTTTTATTTTAATTAAATTAATTAATTTTTTATACCAATTATGACAGTTTTGAGGTCTTAAGAATCATTTACACTTTGCGTCGTTATGGGATAATACCGACGCTTTTTTCTTGAATAACTAAAAAAAAAAAAAAAGTAAAAAACCAATATAATAATACTACATTTCCTTTTTGCAATATATGAAATCTCTTTTTAAAAATATTTGCATATCTCTTTAAAATTTATTACATATAATACATAAGACTAATCAATAATTCATTCAAACCAGTATTGAGACACCTACTCCGATTTAAAAAGCGTAGGCAACCATTCAAGCCTTATTTATTTATTTATTTAAAGGACGACGACCGACGTCCATACAATAATATTTCAACATGAATAAAATATATTTTTCAAATAAAAGCATAATAAAAATGTTCGATACAAACAATTATTTTCATATAATAACAAAAGCATTTTGTTACAAATTTATTATAATAAAAATCAATAAAAAGTAAAATTTCCCCACCCCTTGGACGGGTGTTTATATTGTTAACATTCTTAATAGCCAGACGGATAAAAATTGATTTAAATTTGGTTTTGATAAAGAAGTATCTTTCTTGGAAGTTGTTCACTGATCCTTTGAATTGAGATGTTTAAAACTTCTTCCCTTTTGATTGACACATCAAATGTCCACCAGTTGGTATCTGTTGATTATTGTATATGTATTTTGTCGATGTTGTTTGCATTAAATTGTGTATGTAAGTGTGTTCGTTTGTGCGAATGTTGAGGGTAAGTAAAGTAAGTACGTAGCTGTTGGTTGGGTGTTGATTGTTGACTAACTCTGGTCCTCTGCTTCGGGTAGGCCTCCAGTCCTCTGCAGGTGTGGGTGGTGGTTTCGCTTCGTTGGCCAACAGCCTGGGCTATAGCAACGCCAGCCTGGGCACCATCGGCTCCCCGGCCCTGGCCTCCCTCACCACAGGTACCTCTTGACGACCTCACCTTTAATCTCATCTCCTACAATGTTTCCTAAAAATAATAGTTTTTCAACAATGAAAAGACCGTCCATTGAAATTTCTTTCTCTTTAACAAATTTCAAAATTCCTTTTGATTAAGCTGGTCTTTTCAGAGTAGACAAACTATCCAAAGTTTTATCTTAAGACTTCGGTTCGAGTTGACTCGGCAGATGGTCCTAAGAAGAAACTTTTAAAAGATGAAAATTTCATCGGGTATATTGTGTTTAGTGAATAGTTTTAAAAATTCACTTTGAGTGTTTGGGTATTGAAAGAAAGGATCAAGCCCAATTCATTCTCTATGTGAATATTGAAATTAGCAATTATCTGAGAGGATATGATTAACCAAACTGAGATATTTTTAAAATTACGTATGCACAGGGATGGGCAAGTTACTCGATTTTTGAGTAACGAGATACAAAATACCAATTACTTCAGATTTTTGTAACGAAATACAAGATACCATTATTCACGGGTTTGTGTAACGAGATACAAGATACCAATTATGTATTTCAAATACATTGAAAATACCAATTACAAACAAATTTTTCCTTGATTTTAAAATACTTTTTGGAGGGGTAATTCTGGAACTAGAGCCCTGCACGGATACGGGTTGGCCCGTAGGCCCGTTACCCGCCCGGCCCGCGGGCTTTGGAGGCCATGAAAAAATTACGGGCGGATACGGGAGGGTAGCAAGTCTAAATAAACGGGTTCGGGCGGACGGGCATGCAAATGAAATTTTATTTAAAAATTACTAGACATTCCTTCATTCATTCACTAAATCTCGGGCGGGAATGGGCGGGTTTGAAAAAATTCCGGGCGGGCCTGAAGAATGGTAAAAATTACGGGCCGGGTACGGGCGGGAAGTCAAAAAAAAAAATACGGACACGGACCGGTCTGGGCCAAAAAAATCGGCCCGTGCAGGGCTCTATCTGGAACCCTAAATAAATTTAGTTTAGGAAAGTGGCAGCTAAACTTATATTGGAGAATACCTTTGGAAAATCGAAAACAATAAAATTATTCATGACACTAAAAAAAATTTATTTATAAAAATATGAAAAGGTTTCAAAAAACCAATTTTTCAAAAGTTTTGTCGGATAATCTGGAACTTGATGGAGAATGAATAAACCCGCAAATAAAAACAATCTTTCAACTGGGGCAGAAGAACAAAGATTTAGTCGTTGAGAGCTGGTTGAAAGAAGAAAGCAAAAAAGTTTTTTAACGAAGAGTGAAAATTTGGCGGATCGATTGACTTCTCTTTACTGGTTTTTACTAAGATCCGGAGCAGAGAACCCACACGACGATTACATACAGTAATATTAAATAAATTAAAACGATTTCAGCTCCCTCTGCAAGACTTTTTACACTGCGGCAAATTAAAAAAAAAAAGTATTTGGTATCTCGAATTTCAGATACCAATTACTAAAAATGTAACGAAATACAAGATAGCAATTACTTTGCCAATTCTGTAACGAGTTACAAAATACCAATTAATATTGTATTTGGTATCTTGTATTTCAAATACATGTAACTGATTAACGCCCATCCCTGCGTATGCATTTATTCCCAACTGGTATTTCTTAGGTAAAGGGAATAACTCTACAATTATTTATTCTTCTATGCGGTTTAATCAAATTCCTATCCTTTGACTTGGGGCTAAATTCATATTGATTTTAATTGAGGTAAGAAATTCATCTGGGACTAATTGTTATATCACCTGAAAGATTTTAATGAGGATCTTGAGAAAAAGAAATTTGTTCGATTTGACTGGAACAGATCTTGATTTCTGTTAATCGTTAACTAGCAGAAAGGGATTTTTTTTCTAACGTTCGAGTCTTTTCAGATCTTGTTAAATTTAACAAGAGCCTGGCACTTTTCGACTTTACAGTGAGATTTGAATGCTCTCAACGAAATCGAAGTGACTATGATAATTATTCCCCACAATCGAGAAATGATATTTGAAGGGATTTTGAGGTTTACTCGATTTTGGTTGAAAATGGGCGTGCAGTTAAGAATAATTAGTGAAAATTATTGTAGAAGGTTTTTATTGGCTAGACGACTGAGATTGCAATTGATCAGTTTCGGACATTCATTTGACCACCATCAGGCCTGCGAAAAGATTTTTCCATATATAGGCCTATGTATCAAAGTGTTAAGAACAATAATGTATTATATTCAAGAAAGAGTTCAAGCAGAATTTCATCCTCTCGAAGGTTTAGTTTGAAGTTTGCAAGGTGGACGGGCAGATTTTTTAAATAATTTTAAACAATTATTTTACAGAAATTTTATTAGCTGACAACTGATTGCAATATACAGTTTCGGTCATCTAGTGTGACCATCATCAGGCCTGGAATATATATAAAATATACTTTAAAACACAGGATGATGGTCACACTAGATGACCGAAACTGTATATTGCTATCAGTTGTCAGCTAATAAAATTTCTGAAAAATAATTGTTTAAAATTATTTAAAAAATCTGAACGTCCACCTTGCAAACTTCAAACTAAACCTTCGAGAGGATGAAATTCTGCTTGAGCTCTTTCTTGAATATAATACATTATTGTTCTTAACACTTTGATACCTAGGCCTATATATGGAAAAATCTTTTCGCAGGCCTGATGATGGCCAAATGAATGTCCGAAACTGATCAATTGTAATCTCAGTCGCCTAGCCAATAAAAATCCTTGACAATAATTTTCACTAATTATTCCCAACTGCTCGTCCCTCTGCAACCAATATCGACTAAAACTTCCTCAAAATTCCTCCCCATAATTCCGCGATCGTGAGATTATATAGAAAAAGAAATTAATAAAAAAAAAGAATTGATTCATATAATAATTAATCCAATTTGGGATTTTCATTTCAATTCTCTTTTTCTTTCTTTGATCTGAAATGAGATGACAATTTCCCTCGAGATCAATGCATCATACCCTTCAAAACATCGGATATTAAATTTCTCGATACTCCCCTTCCTTCTCTTTTGTCTTTTGCCACGGAAATTTCATTTCTAAATAAAAAAAATATATTTTAAATGATGATTATTACAAAGTGAGAATTAAACGGAAATGGAAATTTTTCGTGTTCGATATAAGCTATTAGAATTATTAATTAACGTCAATGTCTGATGATGGAACAATTAGTGGACAATTAGGCTCAATTCAACGTATCGATGACGTGTCAAATATATACTTTGAATGGCAAACAGCCAATAAATGACAATCAGCAATTAGAACTCTATCATTTATTAATCTCCTCTCTTCATTAATATAAGGAAATTTTATTTTTGGTTGAATCACTAAAAATTAATGTTTGGCATACAAAAAAAAAAATCCAAATTTCTTTCCGCTTGACCTTCTTGAAAACAATAAAAATGTTGGCAACTATTTTTTTTTTTTTTTTTTTGTTATAATTATTTACTTGCTTATCATTTCTCAAGGTTATGGATTTAATTTAATTTTTTTTATAGTATTTTTGATGAGGTTTCGAATTATTTTTCTCACATTAAATTTTTTTTTTTAATATATATTATTATATCAAGATTAAGAGCAGGTTTCGTCATTCCAGGTCCATTTAAGAATGGAATATTAAACAAAAAGTTCCTTAGCCTTTGGTCACAAATGAGTTTTTTTCAGGCGAAGTTATAATTTATTAATTAATTAAACATGGTTTTTAATATAAACAGATGGAATACAAAATTGCAAACATTGACATGAAAATGGTGGGTTTAAAGTCACAAAAATTTATTTTGGTTAAGGGGCGCGTCTCAAAAAGCCGTTAGAAGACGATTCAGTACCGAGTTACTCGAGGCGGCAAGAGATGGCGTTAGTTTTTCCCATGGGGGAAACAAGGGATTTATTCCATTTCATTTGAAAGATTCCAGCTAATTAATTAAGAGTAGGAAATTAATTATTTTTTAACACAATGATTACTAATTTAATTATCTACAAGATATAGAGCGAATTTTTTTAAAATATCTTTTATTTAATGCGATTAATCTAAAAAAAAAATTTTAATTTTTCGAAAATCTCAAAAAGAGCTTCGATAAGTTGTAGATATTTTAAATAACTTTAATTTAAACAAAATTTGAGGTCGATAGTAGGGTTTGGGAAAAACCGGAAAATTTTGAAAACCGGTTTTTCGGTTTTTTACAAAGCGGAAAACCGGTAAACCTTTTTTTTTCAACATCTGTTTAGAACGGACCACCATTTTTGGAAGTTAAATTAACTTGTATACAACATAATTTAGAAATATATTATGGCTTGGTACGGAAAAGGGTCCCTTGACCCTTAGTATTAATATTAATACATGAGGCAAAATTCATATCTCAAGGGACACCTTAATAAACAAAAAAATGTTCCTTAAATAAATCAAGGAAAAAAATATTCAAAACAATATTTAATAGAATAATTTTTTAATAACCGCGCCCCTGCCTGCGACGGACCATTGCCGTTTCTTAATTATGTAAAGAAAATTATTATTATTTTTTATTTTTTTAAACGCACACTTTTTCCCATTCACACTCATGCACACACACCCATTCACACAGTCTTTTCGGCATCATAGGCCATATAAGACTTGACGATAACCGTTATATATATATATGATAATATCTATTGGGGGCCGTTTGGTATCCAAATGGCTTAAATAAAATCATTGGACTGCCTGGGGTCCGACGTTCAGTATAGAAGGTAGGCACGCTACCAACTAGACCAAGCCCGGGGACCCCTCCGCTATTATCATATAAAGATTATTTAAGTATTGGAAAAAAGGGAAAAATTATAGATAATAATAGATATAATTTTTTTTTAATTTGTTTAAAGTCTTTTTCGGCATCTAAGGCCATTTACCGATAGAAGCCATCCCTATTTATTATATTTCAAATGATTGATAGCCAATTCAAATAAAATAAATTTTTCTCGCTTGGGAAGGAAAGCGATCCCGAATACTGAAGAAAAAATTAAAAAAAAACCGAATTCGGTTTTTCGGGAAAAACTCGGTTTCTCGGTTTTGAAAATTAGCCAAAAAACCGGTATACCGGTTTCGGTTTCCACCGGTGTCCAAACCCTAGTCGATAGCTTCAAAATTGTGGCTGCTGGAAACTCCCAAAATTAGCACTCTGAGACGCGCACCTTAATCTAAATTTTTCTTTGAACTCTCTCTATATCTCGGAATTTGGCTTGACCTGGTTGCTTCACTTCTAATTAACTAGCTACCCCTCGGATAAACTATAAAAAATAATGCCTTTATTAAGTTGCTAAGTTCACAAAACATTCCTTATACCTCATACATGGCCGTAGCCAGACATTTTGTTAGGGGGAGGGGGGACAACCGGCCCTTATTCAGTTAATACGATAGAATGAATTTTTTTGAAAAAAAAAAAAAAAAAAAAAATTGATTAATAATAAATGAATAAACTTTAGAAAGGATGGAATTATATTAAATCGAAAAATTAAACTTTGTTTATGAATAAATTAATTAAATTCCAGCTTCTAATAAACACTCGTTGTTTTTCACTATAAATCATATAAAATTTTATCTGATGAGTTTTTATTTTTTCATCAACTCGTTACGGCAAGAATATCATAATATACAAACTGGCTTAAATGGCCTAAGGGTTTTCCTCTACCCTCATCCCTTAACATCTCGATTCAACTAAAACTTTATTTATTAACATTTTTAATATTAAATAAAAAAAATCCCTAGAAAAATTTGACATAAGTTGTTTCTTTCTTTTTTAACGATTAATAAAAATTTAAATTGAATTTTTTTCTAATATCTCTTTCTATTTTTTTTTTAACAAATGCCTTCAGGGCATTTTTTTTTTATAGAAGTTTATTGATAAAGCGTAAATTTGAATTAAAAACACTCTCATGAATTTATAGATTAAAAGGATGGAAAAGCGAAAAATAGAGAGAGGTAGGGGATAAAAAAAAACGATTTGTTTATTTGTATTTAATCAATATTTATTAAATTTGCGTTAATATAAAATAAACGTGTAAAGGCCGATTTTCTCGAGATAATTTATTGAGCATGAAATTGTCCTCAATTTGAATTCAAAATATATCAAACGAATGACAGCCAAATTTTAGATTTATAAATAAAAATAAACTCAAGTGGCTTTCCACTTTCACGTGGTTGAAATTTCAATTTTTCCTCATTTTCCTTTTGATATACTGACTTATATTTATTTAATTTATCATTTACGTTTATGTCAAAAGTAATTTTAATAATTCTAAAAGTGACATTGATTTTGGCCACATATCATTTAATTTAATAGAATACTGTATATATTAAAGTTTAGAAGGTTTAAACGAGGTGGATGGAGTCTTAACTTGAATATATCGAAAGCCTTCAACATTTCTAGAATTATTATTATTATTAACTGTTTGCATTGGTTTCCCAGCACACGTTGGCATGATTTAGTGCTCGAATCGAATCTCACGTTGTATTATAAATGCCCTCCTTATATTTAAGCATAGAGAGAGAAATTCCACCGAACACATTCGATTCGATCCCATCCCAATGCGATGCCACACGTTCCATCATCATACATAATGAATAATACGGGGGTGTGAGGGGGCGCTGGTTGCTTTTGCGCCCTTCTCCGATTTCAAAGACAACACTCTCAACGCCACTCAAACGTCCCGGTATTAATAGAGCTTATTTTCAAACGATACATACGTTTATAGACAATATATGTTTGGCTATGGCGTAATAATAAGCTGGGGTAACAGTGAAGCATTCATTAATCTTTGTCTAATTGAGATATCAATTCCTGGAACTCTCCCTTTAACACACCTGACATTACAAGCCAACCAATCATGTCTAATATAACATACTAACGGACTATTTTTAATTTTATTTTTATCTAAAAATAAACAGCAGTGAATTAGTATATTTAATTTTAATATAAAAAAAAAAAACATGGGTCTAATTCATGTCACTACTTCCCTTACGCAAAAATATTTTTTTTCTATCAAAAAATATTGAAAGCAGCGTGAACATGTCAGTGCAAAGCTCTTTAAAAAGCACGAATACAGGTTGGCCCCTAATTCCTAGGCAACCGATTGAACATTAAAACTTTGCGGGAAACATAACGTCCAGGCGCCAATTTAAATAATTGTCTTGTATGTTTTTAAAATAAAAAATTTTAAAACAGAGGGGGTACAAGGCCCGGACTGTGAGTGAAGTATACAAAATTTCTATTTTTTTTTTTCTTTCCTTTTTTCTTATTAATCTTCTTTTTCTTTTTGTGTCTTGTTTTAATCCAAAGCAGCGGTTCCAAACTTTTTTTTTTTTAATGACATGATCCATGTAAAATTTTAATGATATGGCCATCATATGATGGTTCAAACCCCCCCCCCCCTCATATAGAGAAAAAAATATAGTGTTGAAATTTTATTAAATTCTGTTATAAATTAAGGAAAATATTAATTAATATATACTTAACAGTATATTCATTTCGCCGGAGAGGGGGGGTTCGTCTAATTCCCCCTTCTTCCCAAAATTTTTTTTTGTTGGACATTTAGCCTTCTTATGACAATCCCACGTTGCGTTTAGTCACATGGGAACACCTTTTTAAAATTGATTTTTCTATATTTAATTCTTTTATTATTTTTTTAATTCCCTCTCAAATTTTTCTACTATTATTTTAATTTAATATTTCATTGCCTATAAATAAATACTAACATAGGGGTAGCCATAAATTTTTGATGGGGGGGGGGTTCCAGAAAATTCTTTCTAACATTTGAAAAATTTAAGATTATTTTATGGTATTTATAAATCTTTTTTTTTTAGCTAGAGTAAATTATTATATTTTACTTTCTCTTACCCTATATGAAATATAATTTGCATTGTAGAGCTTAAATATCTAGTCATGGCTTGGGTCCCATGGGGAGGGGGGGGCTTGAACCCCAAACCACCGTGACTACCCCTATGAATACTAATACCTGCTGTTTTTTCACTGTTACCTTTAAAGTTTAGTTGTGAATATAAATATCGGAATGCATTCATCTTTTATTTTATTTTTTTTTAATGAATCGATATTTTATATAAACACGTAATTTATTGGAAATCCATTTTTGATGTAATTTATGACGATTTATCTCAATTAACAAAATGGAATGGGTTTCATAATTTTATTATACTCACACACACATATGTAAATAAAATAAAAATTATTACAGGCATTCCTCGGAGCTAATGCAGCATTGATCAACTCAATAAAATGAAAAAAAACCGAGAATTTTGTTTCAAACCAAAAGTATTATTTTCACACTTCTCTTTTTTTTTAACACTCACTTTTTTCCCATTCACACTCCGCACACAGTCTTTTCGGCAACTCAGGCCATATAAGACTTTTTACCATAACCGTATTTTATTTTAATATATATATTTGGGGTCCAGGAACATTTATTTAAGCCAAATGGCTTAAATAAAATCATCGGTCTGTCTGCCTGGGATCCGAACCCGACCCTTGGTATAGAAGGCCAGCACACTACTAACTACACCAAGGCCCGAGGGCAACACTTCTTTTTATCCATACGATTTTTAAAATCAGTTCTCAAAAAAAATTCTACTCCCCCCCCCAACCAAATCTCTTGACCGCGTCAGTCTGAAGTAGTACAAATTGTTAATTTTTATATATTGAATGGCTCTGTTGGAAATATTCTTCTAAGCTGCATTTTCTCCATTTCGATTTATTTCTGAATTCTAAATTTTCATGTGAATTGCTTTATATCCTTACAATCTTTATAAGGATAAAAAAAACACAATAAGGCGAGGAATGCCTGGTTTAAAAAAAAAAAAAAAAATGATGGGATGTGTTGCATTTTCAACTAATTCCAGTTTGTTCTCTTCTCTCTCGCACCTCGTTTTATTCCGAATTGCGAATTTCCATAAATTAAACATGCAAAAGTGGGACGTTTCCATTCTGTTCTAACTTTGTTTATTGCCTGTCTGTGCATTTGCTGATCGTTGTCCGATGTCTTGGTTACAGCTGGTCTCAGTTTGGGAACAACAAGCAGCGGCCGCAGAGATTCCTTCGACCGGAATACGTCGGCGTTTTCGCCCTCTTTAGAATATGGTCGCCCCAAATGGCCTCAAAACTATGGCGCTCTTGGTAATTAAAGCTAACAATAACCATAAATATTAGCTTAAATTTGAAAAAATTTACTTGAATTTTTTAAAAGTAAACTTATCTTTAAGCCTAATTGAAAAGTGAGCGAGTTAGAGACGGAACTGAAATAATTTTCAAATAAGAAATTATATACATATATAATTTAAGATAATTATATATAATCACGTTCAGATCCGCGAAGAAAAATCATACAATTTAAATAATTTTTAATAAACATGATTTTACTTTAATATGAAATTATTTAAATTTATCATCTCATGACGTATCATTGTTTTGATTGTCAATGATGGGGTAAATATTGTCAACAATTTGACTAAATTTTCTTGATTAATTTAAAGGAGATTTAAATAATGTCGCAAACGAATTAATTTTAAAGATGTAAAAAAGAAAATTCGTATTAGCTCCTCGATTCTTATTTATTTTTTAAATAACAAATTCTTTTCACGCATCTATCAAAAATATAATTATTAATTAAAATGTTTCCAATTGAGAAAATTTTCAGATGATAATCTCTCTTTTTATTCATTCATATTTATAATTTCATTCAATTAACAAAATAAAGGATAAAGTTGACTGAATTCAATTTAATTTAATTGCTCTCTACGGATTCAGACTCTCGTCGTTCTGATCCTTTATTTTAAAATTAACTTCTGTTCCTCTCTCGCTCTCACTCTCAATTGATTCATTGAATCGATTCGTATATTTTTTCTATTTAAGAGCCAATATGTATTGGTAAATTCAATTATTTCCATGTCAACTGTTGATAAATAAAATTAAAGCGTATCCCGGTGACCATGTAAATAAACACACGTCTTAAACTTCAGGTACAGTGACGGCTTCGCCCTCGCCCCTCGGGCTCACCAGCGGCTCGGTGACTCCACCGCCATCCTTGGGAAGTACCGGCAACCTGCAGCTCGGCGCACTTATGTCAGGCGCCGCAGGTGCAGCGGCCGTGGCCGGTGGTGCCGCGGGATCTCGTGGTGTACTATCGGCTGCCCCTGGTGCCGAGGCTAAGTATCGGTCTACTGCGGTAGCTGCAGCAGCTGCCGCGGCGGCTGGTTTGGTCCCGGCTCCGGGCACGGCCCCGTCGGCCATGTTTCCTTCAACAACATCCCTCTTTAATAAGCTTACCTCTGGTGCGGGTGCCGGGGTGACTAGCGGTGCTGGTACCGCTCCTGGGCAACCCAGAACTACAACGGCCTCAGCCGCTGGCACCGGAGTACCATGTTTGGATAAACCTCCTGGTCGAAGCCGACTTCTTGAGGATTTCCGTAATAACCGATTTCCGAGTCTCCAACTGAGAGACCTTGCTAGCCATATTGTCGAATTTAGCCAAGACCAGCATGGATCTCGGTTCATTCAACAAAAATTGGAAAGAGCCACCGTCGCCGAAAAGCAGATGGTCTTCTCGGAAATCCTTGCGGCGGCTTACAATCTAATGACCGACGTGTTTGGCAACTATGTCATTCAAAAATTCTTCGAGTTCGGAACACCCGAACAGAAAACTACCCTGGCTCAGAAGGTAATAAAAATCATCCCCAAACCTATTCCCTTCCCTTCCATAAACACGCCACTATTAAGACGATATAGAAAAATAAATATTATATAGTTGATCAAAAATAATTATTTTAATCTAACCCTTTAATACAATAATATATTTTAGCAGATGATTTTTTTCCCCAACAGGGTATATATTAAAATTGCCATAATTAAGTTTCTATTTTGTATATTTATCCATTTTTCCAGTCTCTTTTATTATTCATTTTAAATTTACATTTTAATGAGCTCTCTCAAGTTAAAATTGTGTGAAATGTGAATAATAGATTTAGTTAGGAAAATCACATTTTTTTTTATCTCCTCACTCGAGAATATAATTATAATTTTTCCACTCTAGTTTCTCCATCAAATCATCGTAAATTATATTTTTTTAATCTGAAAATTTAATTAAAATTGAAATCATTTTTTAATTGCAAGTATGAATCCTGGCTTAAGAAAATTCATCATAACGCATTTAGGGGTGGCAAAATGTTCTGTTCTCTCCCCCCCCCCTAACTTGCAGGGGAATAACTTTTTTGATTGGTGAACGAACTAGTTTTCTTTTTTTCCATTTGCTTCCATCAAATTTCCAATTAGAACTTAAACGTTTTAATTAATTAATTTAATCATTCGTCCATTCATTCAATTAATTAGAGTTAATAAAATTTAGTTGTATTATTTTAGTTAGGATTTAATTAAATTTCCCTTTCTCTCTATTTCAGGTTCGAGGCCATGTGCTTCCGCTTGCACTTCAAATGTATGGATGTCGGGTGATCCAGAAAGCTCTCGAGTCTATTTCGAATGAACAGCAACAGGAGATCGTCCGAGAACTCGATGGCCACGTGCTTAAATGTGTTAAAGACCAGAACGGCAATCACGTCGTTCAGAAGTGCATCGAATGCGTGGATCCTCACGCACTACAATTCATTATCAACGCGTTCTCAGGACAGGTATTGACAAACAACGCCCATTAACATGATCACTCTAATTATTAACTCCATTTAAAAGAATCCCCTTTTAAACTGAATTCTTTCTTACTAAGGTGTTGAAATCCTTTAGTAAAAAATTTCAAGCTTTATCTATACACTTGGGATTTTCGGTATTGATTTTTTTTTTAACAGTTCGGTAATAAGCAATAATTCCTTTGTTGGATTTTTGTTTGAACTTTGTTGTTGTGATTCAACTCTCTAAAAAGTTTAATTGAAATTTACATCCCATTCCATGAGAAATAATTAGGGATTCAATGAAGTAATTTAATTTTTTCTTGTTTATAAAAAATATAGCTAATATTTTATATCAAATAATTGATTTAATTCATTTTTTTTTTTTTTTTTTTTTTTATACATAAATCGTTTGTCAAAGAAAAAGGAAGCCTTTGAAATTTTAATTTCATTGCGTAACTTAAATTACTTTTTTTTTATAAGAATAATAATTTCCTTTTAATTTTTGTCATTATCCTTTTTTCATAAGGAATGCAACTATATTAAACTATCCTCTTCTTTGAATAATTTTTTTTAACTCTCTATTCAATTTAAAAAGGGATGAGGGAATTAATTACTTAAGAAAAAAAAACTTTGATATAATAAATTAATTAAATCTTCTTTTCCTTCTACATATAAGGGAAATTAATATCCATATCCCCCTTGTGACCTAATCAACTTACTTGGCGATCAAATTTCATTTTATTATATAGTACCTAAAGGGATAAAAGTGAACATCTTTATTCTCTGGAATGAATTAAGGGGGTTGAGGAGACCACGTTGAATCTTTAGTCCGAAAGAGGAATTTTAAAATATTTTTTATGCCGTTTTTTTTTTTTTAATGATTTAAATTCGTGAGCATATTACATAATAGAAAGTTTATTTTTTATATTTATAGAAAATGCAAAAAAAAAGTTATATTATTAAAATTTTAATTTGGTTTTTAATCTAAAAATGTAAATATCATTAATATTCAAACTAAAATAATTAGATGGTGACGAAGTCAAAAATAAATGTAGTATTTATTTAAAAATGAACGGCCAAATAGTTCAGCACTCTTGCAAAAGATGGCAGTCTAGTCTAACAAAAAGAGTACTAACAACCGGCATTATCAGATCATTAATAAGCCTATATTTTTATGCTGTTATAAATGTTATATAATATAAAATAATATTTATAAGCTATTCATGATCAACGAAAATCAAACAAATACATGAGATTAAATACATCCCTACCATCCTGCCATATGTTGGCAAATTTTCTTAATAGTTGGACTTTTGACTAACTTTTTAAGACCCCTAACTCCATCTTATCGGCAAAAACATGCCTCCTTAAGCCCCGTAAGGTGAAGAAATTACGCAAATGTTAAAAAAGCCAATGAAAGAATTTAAACTTATTTAATTCCCTTTGAATATTTTACTCCCCCAGATCGATGTTTCCCGTCTCTTCATCATTCATTTTCTTTTATTCATATTAATTTTTTTTTTTTTTAGGTCTTCGCGCTTTCTACCCACCCCTATGGATGTCGGGTGATTCAACGCATTCTTGAACATTGCACGCAGGAACAAACATCCCCGATTTTGGAAGAGTTGCACCAACATACAGAACAGCTTATACAAGATCAATATGGAAACTATGTCATTCAACATGTTCTTGGTAAATTTTTTATTTACTTTTTTAATTTTAACCTCCTTATCCTGTTGTTTATTTTTAGTATGAATAATAACGGAAAAAGGAATTTTTCTCTCTTTTTCTCATATCACCGCAAATTTCCTTTTAAGATTATGTCTATGTTTGTGGTTTTCCTTTCTTTTTTCCCTTGATATTCTTATCGGATATTTTTTTCCTTTAATTAAATTATTTATATTTGTAATATATAATTTAATTATAAGAAAAAATGTTAACTTTCTCTCATATAAATTTCAAAATCGTATTGTCATATCCCTTTACTTAAAACAATAGAATTTTGATAAGAATAAATTTATAACACAAAATAGAATCAATAATAAGAATCACTTATTTCTATAAAATCAGAAACTTTCTGTTTAGTTAATATTTATTATTAATTTCATAACACTTGATTTATCTTTGAAAATAGATCTCAAATCATCAGCATTGCTAACAATAAAACTAGTTAATTTATTATTATTTCCGTTATTATTGAATTTCTAAAAAAAAAAAAATTAAGAAATCAGAAGGAAATAATTAAAGATAAATATCTTCCAATTTTTAAATCTAAGTCTTCTAATTCTGTTTTCATTTGTGTTTTTTAGAGCATGGCAAACCCGAGGACAAATCACAAATTATCATGTCGGTCCGTGGCAAAGTGCTTGTGTTGTCACAACACAAATTTGCCTCAAACGTTGTCGAGAAATGCGTGACGCACGCGACACGCGCTGAACGTGCTGTACTTATCGAGGAAGTGTGCAGCTTTAATGACAAGTAAGTCATAAGTCAATTAATTTATAATAATTTCAAATAATAGTAATGCAAATTCTTAAGTTTCTTTTAAAGATTTATTGAGAATTCCTGATGTCACAATCACTTGAAAAATATTAATTAAGGTATAAAAATATTAATTAAAGACAAATATAGAAAAAGGACTTAGGGGGGGGGGGTGGCTCGCCTTGGAAAATTACTTTTAGTTTGCATTATAAGGGCTATTTTTCCTTTCTCTTAGCTACATATGTTTATATATATAGAGAGAGAGAGAAAGTATTGAATTCATGTCAAAAATTCGATATTTTGATGAAAATACATTTTTTGACTAGTATTTTACTGATGCACTTTTTCAAGTTTTCTTTTTTATTTTCTCAAAATTCGCCCCAACGATTTTGATTAAAATTTAAATATTTCCCCATGTTTATTAATTTTACATATTGAATTCTAATTATTGTCGGAAACTAAATTAACGTCGACACAAAAATGATAAACACAGAACACAACTTTCAATTACCGAAGGTAAGAGAAAGTTGTGTGCTGTGCGACCAGTCACTCCAGATTTTTTTTTAAATATAGCCCAGGTATAGCCTAAAGTATATACTACAACAAAGTTTAAGTTGAATAATCCGAAGCATAAAATCATAAAGAAATTCTAAACAATTTTGGATTGGATTAAAAATTAAAAAAAAATATTTTATTGATTAGAAAAAATGATAATATCTCACCTTTCAACGCAATTAAAATGAAAAAGAATAAAAAATAAAATTAATTATAACATACCCCGTAAACTTTTTTATATCAAGTTTTTTTTTTCTATTTCTTTTTTTTTTTTATTGAATATAAATAAATAATCAGTTTCGAAAATCTTCAAAATTATATTAATTGCATAATCATTGAATTTCAAAGCCTTTATTTAAAAAGAATAATCCACTCACGTGTTTGTGATATATTTAGTTGCACACACTATTATTGATTTACTTAAAAAAAAAAAAAGTATTTTGATTTGCATGTGTGTGATGGATTAGTTTTTAGCCTTGGGCTGATTAAATTTTTACCTATTTCCAAGATTGGCAGTAAATATTCCTTCGCTCTCTCTCTCTCTCTCTAATTTGTTTTAAATTTGCATTTGAGAAAATTTAATCTAGGAATTGGATCTTTTTTTTTTCTATTCTCGTGATTTGTAGATGAGTTTTATTATAAATTTTACTTTCTCTTATTTTATTTAAAAATTACATTTAATCATAGTTGATTAAAACTTTTAATCGCTTTATTTTTTGATCACGATATGTTTAATAAATAAATAAAGGTTTTTTAAGTGAAAGTGCATAGTAAGAAAAAAAATTGTGATAATTAAAAAAAAAAAAAAAACTCATTGATCTACATTTCTTGAGAAAAAAAAGTTTAATAAATAAGAAATTATATATAATATCTAATATCGCGTATGTGAGCCGCGAAACGGAAATTATATAATTAAATATTTATTAATTCATTAATTGGTATATGAATTAATAAATATTTAATTATATAAAAAAGTTTATTTGCTTTCTCAAGCGAAGGGCAGACCCTTGCCTTTGAAATTCTCATTTTGGGGAATTTTTTTTTAGGTCAAATTAGAAAATTTTCCAAAATTGAATAAAATAATGATTGATGCAGGACTCGGGTCTTCTAAATTTTGGTTTCTTTACGAACCAGTACCGAGTAAAGAAATAGCAAAATAGTCAAATTTAAGAGATAAAAATTGGAATTTACAGATATTCCATTTTTTTAGTCGTCAAAATTTTTCCAAATTCTTGATAAATTTTTTACTGAATTCCTAAATTGAGGACGTCTGTTAAAGAACTTCTTGATTTTTAAAATATCACTCCAAAAGATGATAAACCAAGTGTCGAAATACGTATCAAGTGTTTATTTGAATAAATAATACATTGAAACAGGGGCGTATATAGAAATTTTTCGGGGGGCCTGATCTCAAACATTTTTCTGTGAATAATTTTGATTTCGCGGAAACCAACTTTTCCGCCCTGCGGGAAATTTTTTATTGTCTCTATATCCCTATAAGTGTATATGCATTTGGAAAATTTCGGGGGTGGGGGCCTCCCCTTATATACGCCCCTGCATTGAAACATATTATCTTGTGTTTTTAGTTTTAGTTGATCTAATCAAATGATCTTTCGTCTAGAAACAATGGTTTTAGTTTAGGTTACATTTTTTTTTTGTTCATTGTATTTTCATTTTTAATAAATAATCAATTCAAAATAGATATAAAGTAAAAAATTGACATCTTCACAGGTGGTCAAAGAGTTTTCTTTATAATTATTTTGAGTTAAAAACAGCAATAAAACCCAAAAACTACTGAAAAAATAGAAACTAAAATTGATTTATCAAACCTTTAAAATAAAATACTCTATATATCTTTGTTTTCGAGTTATTTATTATATTTTAAAATTAGCAAATCCTTTGGTGGACACCCTCTATAAATTATTTATTTGAAAGATGGAAGTTCTTTTTTTTATACTAAAGTTGATTTATGGGTTGTTATTTCTTATTTAAAATTTATTTGAGCTCACCTTCTCAGAGGCCTCTTAATTAAATAATATTTAAGCAAGAGTATATATTTAAACACTTATTCTTTTGTTGTAAATCGTGAGGTGCCCTTGAAATGTTCTTTTATTTTTTCTTTTCTTCCCCGAAGCGATTGACATTAATTATACTATATTACAATTTTCGACATGATATGTTTTGATTTTCAAATTAAGATCTAACCATAAATGTCTGTCTGTTTTTTATTTGTAATCAAAAATTGGTTGTGATTTCTAAAAAATTTTAGTTTAATTATAATAAAATATATTTTAAAATAAATATTTATTATTTCTTCCTCTTTTTTTTAGTAGCGCGCTTCACGTCATGATGAAAGATCAGTACGCTAACTATGTGGTACAAAAGATGATCGACGTGAGTGAACCATCGCAACGGAAAGTTCTCATGCATAAAATTCGCCCACATCTGAATTCATTACGAAAATACACCTACGGCAAGCACATCATTGCTAAATTAGAGAAATTCTTTATGAAAAGTGCAACTGCACTTGGCGGGGTAGCGAGTGATCTCGGCCCAATCGGACCACCGAGCAATGGCGGTCTTTAACCGTTTTATTCCAACAACTCAAACAACAACAACATCAACACAAAGAAGAAAATGAAGAAGATGATGATGATGAAGAAAGAAGAAATGCCTCATTAAAAAAAAATAAATGGACAAGTTGCAAAAAAGAACCGCTGCCGTCGCTGCTGCCGCCATCGTTTTTTCGCCATCTCCATTCCACATACAACAGTCAAATGAACAACACCTGCATTTCGCCAACGCAACAATCTTTTTTGAAAACCACCCACCCACCCACCATCCTGTCCCCCGCGAGTCCCAAATTAAGTGTATATATTTATATATATGGATTTCTTATTTTTTTTGCGTCGGCTGCATTCATCTCCCCAAAATATACACAACACACACACACACACAAGCAAATACACACACACACACACACTCTCTCCATCTACGAATAAACTAAAACGTATTTAATCGGGTTTCATTTGTAAATATTCAATTAATTTTTTTCCTTTTTTTAATTTAATTTTTTATCAAAAAGGGTATTGATTTTTTGATAATACGAACGACTCGGGTTGGGCCAAGGAAAATAAAAATGGAAAAGGAAAATCGGACGCCCAATTACTACAATGGAACAAATAAATAAATAAATGTAATAATAATAAAAAAAAAAGGAACAAGTTAAAGTGACTTGTAAATAGGGGTAAAACTTGTTTATTTTTTTTCTCAAATGAACATATTTATGTACAGTGATGTAAAAAAAATCTTAAGAAAAATTGTACAGGCAAAAAAAAATAAAATTTTTTCGATATTTTTTTTTTTAAACGAACGAAGAATAATAATAAAGAAATTTAAAAAAATAAAAAAAAAGTAAATAAATAAATAAAAACGTTCCATCAGTTTTCGGGGTTCAGTCTAAAAAGTTTGTTTGTTGTGATCAGCCTCAGGGAAAGAGGTTCCGCTGTACATTCGAAACCATTGGACCATCATTGTACAAAAAACATACATCCACTCTGTATAGCTGTACATACTGAGTCGGCATTTAAAAAAAATTTTATATGAACATAAAAAAAAAATACCAAAAAAAGACTCGTCTCATAATGATGATTTTATGTTTAAGCGGCAACAAATGTAAAATCGGCAAAAAGCTAAAGTCCTTGAAGAAGGGCTTTTTTTAATGGGGAGCCTCAAATGAATTCGTTTGAATAATTCCCTGTTTTTTTTTTCTTTTTAAATTAATTAATTAAATAAGTTATTTTTTTTAGGTGTGCGCCTATTTATTATTATTATTGAATCAATTAAGCCAACAAAAGAAAAAAAAATCTTGTTAATGTAATATAAATATGTTTTCATACGTCATAGCTTAGGATTTAATGTATATGTTGGTAAATAATATAAATAAAAATAAATATCATTTTTCTAGGGAAAAAAAAGCTTTTTGTCTGAGATTGTTTGGGAAAGAGAGAGAAATTATTTCTTTCAATCCAGATAAAATTAATTAATCCTCAACACTGCCATATATAATAAAATTTAAAAAAAAAATACATGTGTGTGTGTATATTTAAACAATCATGTAAATACAAAAATTGGTCATTGGTCAAAGCCCTTAACTAATATTTTTTTTTAAAACTTTTCTTTGTAATTTTAATTAGTTTTTAGCTAGACCTCTGACTCGCCCAGATTTCTCCGTCTCTCTCGTGGTCCATTACAATCTCGGACGATGGTTTTGTCATTTAGCTTCTTGTCATATTTGTCATTTTACTCTCTTCATGTCTATATCTACTTAGCTGTATTTTTTTCCATAACAATTTTAAAGAGAAAAAAAATAAGTAAGAAGGAAAAGAGGAAGAAAAAAAAATTTATGAGAATCGGAATAATTTTTTGCACGCGTTTTCTACATTATATAGATATCATTATAAATAAATATATATACATATATATAACCCAATATACATATGTGTATATATATAAATACATAAATAATAATTCAGTATATAAATATATAAATACAATTTTTAGTCTTAATAATAATTGCGATGCTCTTAGAATTTATATGGAAATAGACTGTGTATTTTTCATATTTTTTTTTTTTTTAATTCTTTTTTTTTGTGTTCAAAAAACCAGGAATTAATTATTGAGCCTTGATCTCAAAACTTAATCAGTTGGCCACTTTTTTTTAAATATAATAATAATCATTATATTATACATAATTTTATGTATTAATTGATAATTTTGCATTCTTGTTACTATATTAATTTTAAGTATGTTAATTTTTTTTTTGTATCTAATTTATTTAGAATTTCTTTTTTTTTTTTTAATTGATAATTGAGGAAATTTTTAATTTCTTTTTTTTTGTATTTTAATTTATGCGCTCCTCAATATATATATTGATTTTTTTGAAACAAAAAAAAATAAATAAAATTCTATATATTTAAAAATAAATGTATAAAGTAGAATTGCACATGATAATGAAAATTTAAATATTTGTACATATAAGAAATAAAAAAAAAAGAAAAAAGGACTAGTATTTTTCTTTTTTTTTTTTTTAAACAAATTTTTTTTTTTTTTCTTTTTTTTAAATTAAATTTTGTTTATTTTTTTTTGTTTGAATATTTTAAAATCCATGAAATAAAATGAAAAATCAGATAGTTTAAAAAAAAAAGATATATAAATTATACCTATATATATAAATAAATTGTAAACATAACTGTTTTGTCAAGACTGATGTAAAGTATAAACAAAACGTGGAAATTGTCAACAAAAAAAAAAAAACAAAAAAAAAAAATATTAATAATGAAAAAAAAAAAAAAAATATTCGTTTGTAACATTTTACCCTTAAAACAAATTTGCACATTTTTGATGTTTATATATATAGATATATAATGTAAAAAGTTGCTTACAGTTTATAAACTGTAATGTATAACCCTTAAAAAAAAAAAATGAAAATAAAAAAACGGATTCATTCCTTGTTTTACAAAAATATAAAATCAGACAACACAACACACACTGTACATTGATTATTTTATATATCTCTATATACATAAAAAATATTTACTTTTTTCGCTACGTCGCTTACGATTATATATATATATATAAAAAAGAAATAAAAAAATCCCTAGTTTCTCGGTAGCAGGGTGAACAAACTTAAAGGGCCTTAAATGCCCTTAAAAAAGATCATTTAGCTCTCTTTTTCTCCTCTCTATTTCTTAATTCTTTTCTCTCTCTCTCACTCTTCTCTCTTTCTCTCTTCAATCTTAAAAAAAAAGTCTTGTTCAATAAAAAAATTTAGTTTTAGAGGCTCCGAACAGATGTTTTAAATCTCAAAGCTTTGCTAGTTCAAAGATCAAAAAAAAAAAAGAGTAATCGGAAAAATCATATTTAGACGAGTTCGTTTTTTTTTTTTTGTATTAATTAATTAATTATGATTTTTTAATTATTTTTATTACTGGATATTTTTTTAATTTATTTTTTTATTTTTTCCCTCATTTGTTTGTTTTTTTTTTAAGCCGTTTTTATTAATTTCGCATTTATTCCTACCACCCCCCTTAAAAATATCCAAATAATTTAAAAATCATGATTATTATTATTATTAATTTTTAATTTTTTTTTGTTTTATATATATATATATACATACTTTTTATTTGATTTCATGATTCGATCTGATTCACTTTTTATATATATGTATATGTATTTTTTTTTATATATATGTATATGTTTAAAGTTTTTTGTATTTACCAAGGTACAGCTTTATCATTTTAAGTCGACGCATTAATTATTATAATTATTATTATATATTATATAATTCATTTCTATTATTTTTTTTTTTTTTAATTTTTTCATCGAATTAGTATATATATACATATATATATAGTTTTGCGAGAGCTATTTTATTGTATGTAGTTTAGATTTTTTTAATATTCTATAAATAACTAGTTTAGCATTGAGTGAAAAAAGACCGGCAATTGATAAATAAATAAATATATATAATTGATCGGCATAATGTATTTCGCGGATTTGTTGGTTGGGCAAGACTTGTCCTTTTAAGGACTTATTAAAAATAAATAAATAAATGAATAAAAATCTGAATTTAATAAATTATTAATTTAATAATTTTTATTTTTTAATCATTAAATAAATAATTTCCTCGTAATTGGAAAATGAGGGCAACTCTTTCCCGGCCTGCGGAACTCGCATTAATATTCCAACTAGTTTAGCTATAATATTGTAATTTGTAAAGATTAATTTTATTCATTTTTTTTCTTCTCTACTTTGAAAAAAAAAAAGAAAAAAAAGCATTTTGATTTTAGACCAAAATATCTGTACCCACCTCATGAAATTCCTTCCCCTTTCATATTTCTGGCCTTTCCTATTCCCTTTTTTCCTTCTATTCCCAAAATTGAAAATTTCCTCTCTAAATCCTCACTTTTACTTTCCTCATTTATATAAAAATAAAAATAAAAAGAAGAAGGAAAAAAAGCCTCTTTATATATCTGTAGAAAATACATTTATCTCTATTACAAATTGTATATGGTTGTACAAATGTATCGATTTATTTGTGAAAAAATAAAAAAATTCTGTATTGAACATTAAATATATATATACATACACACATATATATATATATATATATAATTAAACAATTCATTTGATATAAATATCTAATTTTTTTTTTTTTTCATCATTTTAGAAATAGCTAATATTTTATTTTTTTAATATAAAAAAAATATTAATTTTTTCCTTAAATTCCATTTCCCAGTTCATTTATTAATAGATTGAGGTAGGGATAAGGCAAGCAGTTCAGATTAAAATTCACCAAATTCGTCAAAGAATGATCCGTCACTATCTGTGATGACTCCTTGAACCATTTATATGAAACGTACTTTGATACTTAAATCCTAAAAGGTTTCCGAAGCTCCTGGACCCTGGAATATTTATTATACAGTAGTAGAAAATAAAAATTTATTGTGTTTTCTGACTGTATCTATAGAATGTGTAAAAAATTCATATTTTATTTTTATTATACTCAGGGGCTCACATTTGTTGAGTACGTGGATGGCGACCACGAGTTACCCGAGCTGGTTCATTTTATCACTTTCTCTTACCAGTCATCATTTCTTCTTTCCTTAAGTCATCCGTTGAATTCTCCCGACTTTCCTTTTGTTTATCATATCAATCCCGCCTTATGGAATAAAACGGAGAATGAAAAATGAAAGCAAGTTTAAAACAATTTTTTTTGGAAGAGCGAGCTTCACTTTAACCAAGAGCTACGCATCCAGCTGACTTGGACGTTTCGGCTCTCCTTTTGGAGCCATTTTCAAGAGAGAAGGGTTTACCGGGTTGCTCTCATCCAGCTGGATTCCCCCCCCCCCCCCCCCCCCGGCGTCGTTAAACCTTTTATTATTCATATCTGGTGCATTCGGTGAACCAAGGCTAAGCTCAGTAGAAAATCGGACCAAAAAACAGCGTGTGGACAAGGATTCAAATAATTTAATAAATTTAGGCTTATACTGTATAAAATCATATAAAAATAAAAAATAATTTTTTGGGGGATGAAAAAGATTTCAATGTGTAATTTTTGTCCCTGAAAAGAAGACTTCATGTTTCTTTTAAATTAAAAAAAAAAAAATTTTGTATGTTCTAAATTAATAGTGAATTTTTGGATGGTCACTGAAGAAAATCGAATTTCATTCAAATCCTGAGGGCTTTCTTGAGGTTTTAGAAAAATTGAATTTTTAAAGTTTTGAGATTGAAAAAAAAAGCATTTCGCCCTTTGTACATCAAGCCCGCTTTATATTTCGAGATTATTTATTAAAAGTTTTTAAGTTTTAATTTAATTAATTAAGACCAATAGGCAATGGCCGGTGATGAATTTTTAAGTTGACTTTTCGGTGTGGTCTAAATAAGGAGAAGACATGTTTGACCTTCTGGGGCAGTGGGGGCAAAGCAGCGCTCTTTAATTACAATACCAGTATAGTACTTTTTGGCTTATATATCAGTAGCGTAACGTCTTTTAGCTGCCCCCCCCCCCCCCGCGAACCCGGAGGACCCGGGCCATCAAAGAGAAAATTTCAGTATTATTTTTTTACCTAAATTTTTCCGTTTTTATCAAAGTCCTGAGAAGATACATTTTTTTAGCCCGGCCCGGCCCGTGGGCCTTCCGCATCGCGGGGTCGTACGTTACGCCACTTATATATAATTGGTTTTTACTTTTTAATAAATTCCATATAGACCAACTAATGGATAATTTATCTTCCTCTTCCTCACTTCAAGCAATCAAGGTCCCATATCAAAGTAATATCTAAAAAGATTAATTAAAAAAATTAACATGCCCTGCTTTACCCCCATTATCTCAAGGGTGCCACCTCCTTATTTTCTAAAATGTTAGCATCCCATCTCAAGCGACAAAAAATTATTCCAATAGAAATAGAGACGGGGCCTTCGATTCCGAAAAAGACCGAAAATAAAAATAAATACTGCAACTGAAATAAAATCTGGTGTAGCCGCGTGAACAAGTTTTTATACTTTATTTAATAATGTGAGCTGTAATCAAAAGTTGTGTTCAGTGCTTGTCACATCTGATTTTTTGTGTTGACTTATTGATATATTTAGTTTCCGCCGATATATTGAATATTAGAATTTTTTTTTTTATTTTAAACACTTTTTTCACAGTCTTTTCGACAACTTAGGCCATTTAAGAGTTTTAAAGATTTGAATTTCAACAAGTAATTGAACCAACCTTTATAATGACATGTTATTGAATCAATCTTTATCAGTCAGGGTGATTAATAAAAATTATTTCCCTTTTTTTTTAATTAAAATATTCCTTGTTTAAATACTAAAATAAGTCAATATTTGTTTTAAATGCAATTATGAAAAGTTAACAAGTAATTGAACCAACTCCTCTCTGTTTTGCCATCTTTTTGCACTGTGCTCTCGTCTCTTTCTTAACTTCACAAGTTTCAATCTGCCTTCATATGTCATTTCAATGCTTATATATTATTTCATCTATTTTCATTTTATTAAGGTCAGTAATTTATTTATTTTTTATTTAATTAATCCCTCTATTTATTTAGAATATATTTTTCAAATAAATTCAATCAGATAATAAATATATTAGCAACTATACCAGGTTAGGTTAACTCCTTGAACATTTATTTTCATTTGTTTTTTATCTAATCGCTTTAGATTCAAATTAAAATAATTATAAATATTAATATAATAGAAATTTATTCATTAATTCATAATATCTGACATTTTATTATTCCAACTTTAATCTCATCAAATATTTTTTGGTGCCTGTCAATATTTTTTAATTTTAACAAATTTCTTATTATTTAAAATAGACTTTTTTACTTTTACCTGTACATATAATTATTCAATCATTATTTAAGTTTTAATCAAAGTCTATAACTAACAGAAATTTATATTTTTAATTTAATAACAATAATTTTTTTCTTTTCAGGATTTCATCCCAATTTTTTCTTGTCAGCATTCATCGTTGCAACATTTCTTGGCTTGGATTAACTGGTGAGTTTATTTAAATTTTATATTTCATTGATATGTGAGAATAAAGGAGAAAATAGTAAGTTGCAGTAACAGACAAGGAAATAGTGGGTTTATCATAAGGAAACTGTGTGTCAGATGAACATCATAGCATGCTCATGGAATTTAGTAATAAATTCTATGGATTATATTAATTATTGAGTAGTTGCTATGATTCTGGAGATATCTGAACATCTGATAACTTAGTTTCCTGTTTAATCAAGACAATCAAAGAATAGAAAATTATATTTTTTATCTGAATGCAACTTAATTTTCTCCATTCTTTTTCATTTCATTTTACTTAAACAAATGTTTTAAATTATAACATTCTTAATATATCATATAAATATTTATTATTTTATAAGGATTGCGAATAGCAGCCAGGAAAAAATCAAATCAGACAAAAAATTAGATCAATTTTTATCAGATTTATTTGATCGTCGACGTTTCGGACGCCAGTCGCGCCCTTCCTCAGGACCTATGATCGATACATGTATAATTATTATAAATTAACAGCAAAGACAATCGTTTTTCTTCTCCTTCATTTTCCCTCTATTGGCGTCCGAAACGTCGACGATCAAATAAATCTGATAAAAATTGATCTAATTTTTTTGTCTGATTTGATTTTTTCCTGGCTGCTATTCGCAATCCTTATCAAATTAAACAGCCATTTTCTCCATCATCTTTATTATTTTATTAAAATATAACATATATATATATTTTATTATTTTATTAATATATATATATATATATATCCTATATATATATATATATATATATATGCAAAGATGCAAAATATATATATATATATATTTCGCAGACCGCACAAGGACCTTATCTAGGTGAAACCAATGAGGATGAATAAAAAAAATAAATATTTATCACCTCTTTTATGTTACTTTTAAATGGAGATTTCACCAAGTTAAAATCGTGGACCACCTCCTCGAGAACAAGGATCTCGCTCATTTTAACTAGCAATTAATTAAAATTTAAAAAAATATATTATTGATGTAGTATGAGATAACATGTTTTAATATTTTGAATGAAATTCAACTAAGCCGGATTTCCCAAGCACGAGGACAGATGGGCTCTCATCGGAATAAAAAACTCATCATCTCACTCTAATTAAATAGTTCGTTGGGGTCACTGGAAAAAAAAATTATAAATTTAAAAGGCATTATAAAATAAATCACTTTTTTTAAAATTTTTTATAATAAATATTTCCATTTAAATAATAATATAATTTTTTTTTTTTTTTTCAGATTTTACATGTTCTGTTCTTGGAACTCAACTCAACCACTCCCAACATCTCCTGTTGCACTTTTAACATTCGGCCAACATTCGGTGAGTAATCTAATTATTTTAAAATTGGATTTTCCTTAAATCAGCGGATGGGATACAGGCAATTGGGGTGATTGTTTTTATTCATCTCATTTTTTAGATATTTCTATGTTATTTGTTTAGATCTTGACCTGTTGTCATATTTAATATTTTGGGAAAAAATTTAGAGACCATTAAAATTTTTATATTCGAAAAAAGTGAATAATTTAAATCTAGCCATGGTTTGAACTATTTCTAACACAATTGCCATGTCCCATCTTTTGACACCGTGGCTTCGAATCAACCTAACCAGAACATTTTTTTTTCTTTTAATATATTCTTCCTGGCTGCATGTGACTGTAGTCATTATAGGCCTTCGGACCTTATGCACCCATTCCAAAAAAAAAAAGTAATTTCCTCGTTTCTGAAAAATTCTTAGTAGGGAGACATCCCAAATGACTCGCCACCAGGGCCGGCGCAAGCTATTCTGCCGCCCTAGGCAAGATATTTTTTGCGCCCCCCCCCCCAAACTTTAAAAATTTAATTTGCCGCCCCCGGGACCGAAATTTTTCCCGTGTGCGCCCGCGGAATATAAATTTTTTTTTTATTTTTCCCTTTTTGCCGCCCTCTCCAGGTTGCCGCCCTAGGCGGCCCCTAGTAGGCCTAGTGGACGCCCGCCACTGCTCGCCACTATATTAGCAGTATCTTTTTGAGCACAACTAAATATACCTACTCCAAGGGTTTTGTGATAGAACACAATTTTCAATTACCAAAGATAAGAGAAAATTGTGGGCTGTGCGACCAGTAACACCAGATTTTTCTAATCAGGCAAAGACAAGGATTGTGTTCTTTTATTAATACTCAGACTGGCCTTTAAAAAACTTTACGATTAAAAATTCAAAATTTTATTTTAATTTTAGCATGAATTTCATCTTCTTTTATAATCAATAATAAATAATCACATGAGAAAAGGCATGGGGGTGTTTAATTCATTTCTTATATAAATATATATATACAACATAACAAAATATCTTTTAGGAATAACTAATAATGAGTTTACAAATGAATAATAATTTTTTTTGTCATTTCAGTTCCTGTGACCATTTGATAAATGAATCTATGCACAAAGCTGATAACAAATGAAAAAAGTTTGCACACCGCTATATCTCTTTCAAGAACATGTCCAAGAAGAATGTCATTTTATATCTGCCTTTGTGTCCAACTTAGAAGATTATTCTTTTGCTAAAACTTATTATTTACTTTATTTTTAAAGAATTCACTGAAATGGCTATATGTTTATAAATTGTCCTTATCAAAATAAGAAACTCGAAGAACGAATTCTCAACCAGATCTGAACTAACAGGAAGAAACATCATATATGATATAATATCTAAAGTAATTTACTAATTTTTTTTTATTATTTAATACCTTATAATGATTTCAATTATTACTTTAATTTTAGATTTGATGTGAACATCTTATTTAAACGAGATTGAAATTCTGAGAAATAACATGACATTCATCTTATATAGTGTGAATATCAACATGTATATATAAAGAAATTATTCTCTAAAATTATATAAATTGCATAGATGCTGGAAACAGAAATCAATGAAGGCATCTCAGGATTTATACTCAGGTAACTGTAAAAGATATTTTCTTTTTCTTTGGTTACTTTTAATTCTTTTATTATTTGACTTTCTTATATTCATTTATTTTTCATTTAAAGATAATTAATGTTTATAATGTACGGGGCTTAAAAATAAATCATTAATTAATTCTTAAATTCTAAATCATGTTTACAAAAGTTCTCATAGAAAAATTTCTTATTTTTTAATTATAAAGACAAATATATATATATATACTGTATATACAAAAGGATATGGCGTGCCAAGTAATATGAATGATAATAGCTGCAGGATAGGCTTTTGGCAATGAGAAAATAACTAATATATTTAAAATAATTAATATATATATATGTTCTGGAAGGTTTCCGCGACCGGATGTATGCAAAGATAAGTTTTCTCGGGTTAAGTCGCGTGGGGTGCTGAGATTTACTCGACGTTTCGGCTCTCCTTTTGGAGCCATTTTCAAGAGAGAAGGAAGTTAGGATGTAATGATGGAGGGGGCTGTTTACGGGGTCGCAGTCTTCCTGGTCCCCAGGTCAATTTGGTGGATGACTCAGAGGCGTGGATTGGTCTCTGAGAACTGGAGGAAGATTTGTTGTGTGTAATTGTGTTCGGTTTAGGTTGACTATGGGGCCTCAATCTGCCTACTCCCCAAGTCGGGGTGTTAGCTCTTGGTTCCCGGGGTCCTGCACCTCCGGCTCGCAGTCAGTTGCTCTCGGCCTGGGGAGTAGGCAGGTTGAGACCCCGGGAACCAAGACTAACACCCCGACTATATATATATATATATATATATACATATACACTGGTCGCACAGCACACAACTTTCTCTTACCTTCGAAAGTTGTCTTCTGTGCTTGTCACACCAGATTTTTGGTGTCGAGATACATTTAGTTTCCACCGATATATTAAAATTCAAGATGTAAAATTTATAAACATGGGAAAATATTTATATTTTATTACCATGGCAACCATTTCTTCTATCTTTCCTATTAAGTACATGAGTAAAGTGTGTTTCAAATAATTTTGAGGGAAAAATGATAATATACATTTTAAAGACCATCTAAAAAATAAATGATTTTTGAATTTTAATCAAAATCGTTAGAGCGCGAATTGTAAGAAAATCGAAAAAAAAACTAAAAAAGTTCATCAGTAAAGTATTAGTGCTTTTTGGCCGATTTTGTTTAAAAGCTTATTTTCACCCCTGGGGGGGGGGGGGGGGGGGGAGGCTTGAATATAAAAAATCTCAACCTCGTAGCTCATGTCGTTCTTAATTTTGTTCACAGACAGACCATGTTGCGAAAACCACTTTTTTGGACTCGGGAACCTCAAAACGTGTATATCCATCAAAATCTCGACATCGAATTTATGACATGAATCCAATAGTTTCTCACTATATATATATATATATAGGCAACAGAAAGTAAAAATCATAATAAAAAAATACCAAGATAAAAAACTAAAGGAAGGGATAAGGAAAAAATCTCATGCGAGAGGCAGCAGATAACTTATGATGAGGGGCAGGCTTCGTCCGAAAAATCTACTCAGTGAAAAGGTGGGTGATTTTCTTTTTATGTGAAAACTAAAAATTTAGTTTTTTCCATTTAAAGTAATAAATACGTATTAATCTTTTCTTTTCTCTTTCAGGTCTTTCCTTGAACTTGGCTGGTCATCAGTTTGCCTGCCTTCCAAAAGATAAGCTGAAAGGGAAAGGGATGAAGGGAGAAAGAAGAATCGCTTGGAATTTAACATAGTGAGTCAATTGTATAAAAAATTAATTTTTATTTCTATTATAATAAAAACTATTCTAAAAACATGATTGATTACAATCAGGGTTGTTTGGTTAAAACCAGGGTGGTTGATTTCAAGGGTTTTAATATACTATCGGAAATTAAATACATCCAAGCACAAAAAACCTGGTGTGACTGCTCGCACAGCACACAACTTTCTCTTACATTCCCTAATTGAAAGTTGTGTTCTGGGCTTGTCACACCAGGATTTTTGTGTCTGGATATACTTAGTTTCCGATAACACACAAGAACTCTTGAAATGCAATTAATAATCAAGCAGCTTTTTTTTGCTCACTTTTCTAGAACTCACTTGGCCTCAAAACATGATTATCCATCAAAATTCTTTAAATTCGTTAAATTAATTTAAAAAGTCAGGAGTTTCTTTCTTGGTCAATTCACAGATGGTAATAGAGGATATAAATAAAACGAATTTCTTAAAAATTAGTTTTATATTTCAGAGCAAACTTTAAATTCGTTATTTGTGACATGATCGCAACACTCTCTCTATATATTAACTTTTTTTTGATCACTTTTGACCAGTGTCCTGGTCAAAATCTAAAAACGTGGTCTTTTTAACAACCCTGATTACAATTCTTAACTTTATTTGTTGTTTGAAATAAGGAAGAGCAAGTACAAGAGTTGCAAAATAAAAATCCTTCGGCATTTGGCAAAGGCTTTTTGTTTTGTTGCTCTAGTCTAGTTCTTGCCCTTCCTTATTTTAAAATTCTTTGCTTTAATTTTAACAAAATGATTATTTTCAATTATTGTTTATTTTTTCTTCTCAGGAACTCTTCGATCGCCTAGAAAAGCAACGCAGACCAAGAAATGACTTTTTGTAATTTTTCTTCACTCCATTTGACATTTGCTGTTTCTCGAGCTCATCTCAACCCCTCCTACTGCGCTTTTACTATTCGGTGAGTAATATAATTAATTTATTTTTTTCCTATAAAGTAAAATGTCATTTTAAAGAAATGGCCAAGGGGTTTTTATTAGAAGCTACAGGGTGATCTCTTTCTCCCGACGATGATAGTTAAATCTTGGTCCGCCACTTATCTTTTTTGTAATATTATTATAATGCATAAGATCGGAAATGAGTATTTTTTTCTAATTTTTTATTTCCTTAATAAGATTCAGACTATGTTCTCAAAGGCGATCGATGTCCACAATTGAATCGTTTATTTCAAACCACCTAACGACAAAATTTCAAATCATGTGTTTTTGGTGCTCTCTACAATTTAAAGGTAAATACATCTTTTAGATTATCCCAATAGCATGTTTTTGATTTGGTAAAAAAATATTTGAAGGAAACTAGACCTATACTTAGCTGCAAAACAGTTTTCTTTAGTTTTACGAAAGTTGAAAAAGCGCACTTAGGTGCTTTCTGAAATAAACGATTCAATTGCACTGTCATCATAGGGACCATTGAGCCATTAATTAGCTGGAATCTTTCAAATGAAATGGAATAAAATGCTTATTTCCCTATGGGGTAACTAAACACAGTGGCGTCATTTGGGGTGGGGGCAGGGCGGCATTAGCCCTCCCCCCTTCCCCCCAAGGGCTCTGATTTTTATAAAATTCTATATTATTCTCAATAAAATATTTCAAAATGTATCTACGGGCATATAAACTTTACAAAATTAAACAATTAATTAAATTAAATATATTTTGGCCAAATTTGAGTACTTAGTAAGTAAATTTTAATAAAAAAAAAAAAAGTTTGCTCCCTCCCCAAGAAAAAGTTTAAATGACGCCACTGTCTTGCAGCCTAGAGTAACCAGCTTCTCGTTCGGGGTTTAACGGGTTTTCGAGACGCGCACCTTAAACAAGACATGGGGCAAAATATCAGCAAATTTGAAGAGGATGAATTCTTTTTTTCAACGGAAATATTGAAATAGAGTGGACTGCGCCACACCGTTCTGAAAAAAGAATTCTCAACTTTGCTGATATTTTGGCCAATTTCTTGTTTAATTTAGAAAATTAAAATATTAAAATTAAATATTAAATGATTAAATCTATCTATATCTTATATTGAAAAATAAATTGATAAATCAATTTAAATTAAATAGAAGCTACCACACTGAGGGAGATGGCCCCGATGTGAGAGTACAATTGTGGTGTCTTAGGGGAAAAATTAAATAAGACTAATATAATCTGAGATTTAAATACAAGTAAGACAACACATGGTTTTGGTCTTGATATACGTTGATATACGTATCACGTATAGTTTGGAGGGAAAGTGGTGTAGGTTTTCCGTGAAACATATTTATAAGTAAAATTATTTAGTATATGTGCGTTTCCTAAGTGTAAGAAGAACTCAGTCACATGTACTCCTGAAGATGGGTTAATAGCCCGAAATATATCGAGTCAGAAATTCAATATTTCTTTCATTTACAATTTAGTTAAACTTCACATATACTAAATAATTTTACTTACGTATCACGTGTTTATATTAATAAATAAATTATTGAAACAAAAACATCGTGTTTTCTTACTTGCAGTTAATTCTCTAATTAAATCATAATGTTTCAACTAGAGCCAACGGTTACCAGTTTAAAATTAAGACTAATATAATTTTTTTTTTTTTTTTAGATTTTACATTTACTGTTCTTCGAGCTCCGACCGTAATAAATTATACAATGCCATGCTCGAGCTCAACATCCCCCTAAAATTGGTGAGGCTGGTAAAAGGGACGATGACGAACACCATAGGTCAAATCAGAATAGACGGACAACTTTCAAATACCTTTGAGATATCCTCTGGATTAAAACAGGGAGATGGACTAGCACCTATGCTCAGCGTTGGGCGAATTGTCTACTTTACTTTGTCTACGCGTAGACAATGTATGTAGACAAATGAACAATATCCATGTAGACAAAGTAGACAATTAAAATTTAAAAATTTGGCGGGACTAACAACACCATAATTTTTTATGTAACGTCATAAATATAATTTTTTGATACTAATATACACGAAATCAATAGGTAAAGAGTGATTTTACAATTTTTACAAATACAATAAATTGTATATATATATATGTTCTGAAAGGTTTCCGCGACCGGATGTAACCCGAGAAAACTTATCTTTGCATATATATATATATATATATATATAATTTAGTGTTCGTTACTCCAATATTCTCTCTTGAAGTGGAATATCAAATATAGGGAGATATTGGGTGAAAAAGAAACATCTGCCAGCGTTGATAATGGCGGTATTCTTAATTTTAAGTGACTTTTATTTGAATTAGATATTAGAAGCTGTATTATGCAGGGTTTTTTTTGCAAAAAAGACACACTGCAACATATTTTTCATTTTGTTTCCCTAACTCAAATTTTAATTCATTAAAATGTCTGTTTATTGGTCTTCCGCGTTTAGACATTTTTATGTGTATGAATTTCTAGGCTGTTTCTAGAAATGACAGATGACTGATCTGAGATGAGAGCCAATTAAAATAAGCGCTGAGCCATTTGTCTACATTATCTACGTCTTTGTCTACATTGTCTACCGCATTTGTCTACGTCATGAAGTAGACAAATCAAAATATGCTTAATTTGCCCAACACTGCCTATGCTATTCAATATGATTCTTGAACATGTGATCAGAAAAGGAGAAGTTAATACCAACTCAACACTCATGAATAAGTCCACCCAAATTGTAGGATATGCAGATGACCTCAATGTTCTAGGAAGAACAATGAACGTGATAAAAGAGACCTTTGAAAGCCTTGAAAAAACATCGGAAGAAGTGGGCTTAAACATCAATGAGGAAAAAACCAAACTCATGGTCCAAAGCAGAAGAAATATATATCGGGAAGGACAAAAAATAACTCTTGGAACACATAAATTTGAAGTAGTGAACAACTTCACCTACCTCGGTTCAATCGTAAATTCATAAAAGGATGAAACAGAAGAGATCCAAAAAAGAATAACAGCTGGCAATCGTACATACTACTCCATGTTAGCTATCTTCAAGTCACGAAACATCCACAGGGATATGAAGATTCGGATCTATAAAACTCTGGTCCGGCCTATCGTATGTTACGGAAGTGAAACATGGCTAACGACCAAGGAACCTGGAGAATAAGGCACAATCAAGAGTTATATGAACTATTCAAAGATCCCCCAATCACCACGCATATAAAATTAATGCTTCTACGATGGGCTGGGCATGTGCAGCGGATGCCGGACAATCGAGTGGCAAAAAAGGCCTTCTCAGGAAAAAGGCCTATAGGAAGGCCAAGGTTGAGATGGGAGAATGCTGTAGGCCAAGGCTCGATTTGAGCTGTAGAGCCATCGAAGAAAAGAAGAAGAAGTTCCTCGAGCTCAACTCAATATCTCCTGTTGCACTTTTAACATTCAGTGAGTAATCTAATTATTTTATATTTATTTTACATTAATTTATATAGGAAAAATTGTTTCGCATAACGAGTGTTTCCTTTACGAGTTTGAACCTGGAACGAATTAAACTCGTTAAGCGAGGTTCCACTGTACTTAAAAAAACTCATTTAATACTATAGAATGAGAAATTTATTTTTATCAATTTGAAGATTTTTAACTTTAATTATAATTTTTAATTTATTTTTTATCAATACTCATGTTTTCTTTCCCCCCCTTGCTAACAGGGTCCAATTAATAAAGTAAGATACTTTCCTCCATCCGACAGCAGCCAACTCGTGGTAAAATGTGATGAGAAGTCTAGTTGAGAAAAAAATATTCATGAAAATCATAGGGATATTAGAATTGAATTCAATCATTTTTTTAAAAAAATCTAGCCCCTATTCACTGTTTAATTAAATACATTTCTATTTTTTAGAATTTCTCTTTGTCTTATAGATTATTTAGCCAACAAATGAATGGCCTTGTTTCCAAGACGATACTCGCCTATGTTCCCGGCCATCGTCGACTTCGTGGGGATAAGAGACGTTTTGGCGAACGTTTGAATTAGAAAAAGAAATATTTAATAAAAAACTTATTAAGAACAAGTTATAATAATTCATTTAATAAAATCATTTAATTGATAATTTTTTTTCTATTTGAAACATGATTTACGCCAAAACGACGAAAGCACGAAGTCGAAGATGAGCCACTCGCTTTCAATGTCCCTGCGCTCGATCATGCAATCGTTTATCTATCTATTTATATTTAAATCGGGAATTAAGATAGGAATAGATAATTATGAATATATAATTAATTATTTTTATTCTGTTTCAGCATCATCATCAAAATATGAAAAGAATGAAAAAACATTTAAAATCCTATCTATATTTTAAATTTCTTTTCACTCTTAGTTACTTTTATTCAAGGGCGGGGCGGATACAAGGGGAGGGGTAAATGGGGTAATTACCTCCACCCTCCGAGATTTGAAAAAAATATTTTTTTCCTAAAAAAAAAAAAAAATTTATTTTTAATGTAAAATTTTAAAAATTAATACTTAAAAATTTGATTAGTATTTATATTCTGCCAAACAAGTACAGAATGCGCCTTTAAATTATCGAAATTAAGAAAATATTGTGTGCTGTGAGACCAGTCACACCAGATCCCCCCCTCCTCTGGATCCGCCCTTGCTTTTATTAAGGATGAAAAGACATTAAAAAATTTGGTTTGTTCTGCTTGTCACACCAGTTTTTTTGTGCCTAGTTTAGCTTTTGCCGATATATTAGAATTCAAGTATTTTAATTCAACTTATAATTAAATAGAAAAAAAAATAATTAAATTATTCTGTATGTTAATTTGATTGTAAAAAAAAAAAAAAAAAATGATTTTAATATTTTCTTTTTTGCCCAATTAGAAATAGAGAAAGTGGGAAGAGACTGGAAATTTCATTTGTGTTGACTATTGTATTTTTTTCTTTAATCTAAGCCCTGTTTATAAATTTACTATTAGAATTAATTGCATGTAAAACCTTTTGTATGTTAAAAAAAAAAAAAAAAAAAAACGATGTCATACACCCAAAATCCTAGTCCAGAAAAATAATAATAAATACTTTTTTTTTTCTTTTCAAGGTCCTTCATAAAGCCGACAAGAGGAAATCAAATGTGAAGGGAAGAGGAGAGTAAGAAAAGGTAACGAATATAAAAATATTATTAATAGACTATTGAACGATCTCAAGGTTGGTTTCATATTATTTTAATTAAAATGAAAATTTTTATTAGTAGCCTTATTTAAATATATTTTGAATAAATAGATTTATATTTAATAATATTCTTCAAATAATAAAAAACTAACTTTGAGATTGCTAATTAAATAGTCTACTAATAATATATTGTAGCATAGAAAATATACTTTTGAAATACTTAAAATAATAGAAAGTAAATATTTAAATTAGGTTTAATTAATATTCTCATATTAAAATAATAGAAATTATTAATATTCTTGAATATAGGATTTATTTACTAGGGATAGGTAATAGAAAATAAATAAAGTCATATAATACAAATATATAATAGTCTTTATTAATATACTAATGAGGAATAATCATATAACAGGCAGATACATAGTGACGATGTGATCAGTTTGCTGTCCACCACCAACCCCGACCTCCAACCCATGCGCGCAACGACTTATATAGCCTCCAGTCCCCACTCCTTGGCCCCTGGCGCATGCGCAGAGAGCTCAAGTCGACAAGAGGCGACGGCGGCGGCCGCCTGCCCCCTCCATGCCTGCATGCAGGCATGGACGGAGGCAACGAAGCGGGTTGCCGGCTCTCTGCGCGCCAGGGGCGCTAAAGAGAATATATTTAATAATATTTATTAAATATATAAAGTCTTTAGCACTTATTCTGGTTTAAATTCCCTTGGATGAACCAAGGCAATGAGACTTGGATGTTCTTAGTCAGGCTTACACCCTAAGCCCCCCACCACGACAAGGTGACATCCTCGGGGGGGGAAATTATAATAATATAAAGAAAATAAATAAATGACCATTCTTTTTAAGAATAATCATTTTTTTATTTCATATTAATTATACTTACGAATTTATCTGAATTTTTTTTTCTCAAAAGTTCATCTTGAAGACAAAATATGTATCTGAAAACAAATGATACAAAAAAATATTATTTAAATTGATTTCTTATTAAAAAAACAAATAAAAAATTGTAATTACGGTATTAAAAAAAAAAATATTTAGTTTAATTATATGATACGAATAAAATTTATTAAAGACATAACTGATTTTTATTACACCTTCTCCCTGAACGTTCCCTTTGAAATTACAATAGCATAAGTAAATTAAAATGAATATTTAATTTTAATATTAATAAGTAACGAGAGAAAAATTCTAATAAAAAGTTTTTTTGCGAAGAGAAGAGAGATTTGAAAATAAAAAAGAAATTACTTTCTGATTAAATATCTAATTGAAAATTGCATAATAATAAATTTTAAAGTAAAACTGATCCAGGCTAATCATATAATACGAGCAGATTTTTAATTCTATAAAAATCTCTAGTATTAAATATTAATTTTTCTAAAGTGAATTGAAAACCTAAAATTTTATAAATAGAAAAAAAAGAATGGGAAAATTAATTATAACTGAGTGAGGAAGTTTTAAATTAGCTTAAGTCGATTAAAAAAAAGAAAAAGAAATAAATAAATTGGCATAAATCTCCAGATAACAGTGTGCTACAAGAAAAAAAGCCCCGAGAAAATTCCTTCAGATTCTTAAGTAAAATGACCTCCTGAATCCAAATATGACCTTCGTTTTCCCCCAGCACGTACCGTTTTCGGGGGGTAGCCCCCTACTTATTTCCACCCCTTTTCGTTAATTATAGGGCCACGAAAAAAATTTGGAGGGATGAAGAGGAATATTTTAGCCTTAACATTTCTTCAGAAGGTCTAGAGAAGTGAAAAGTTAAAAAACATTAACATTTGGATCCAAGGGGGGGATGTGGGGGAGGATTTTGTCCCTTAAAATGCAAAAAAATCATTAAAAATGATCGATTTTTTCTGATTTTTCCCAATTTTTTCACTGATTTTGTACATATTCAAGCTGACAGACCCACCTCACCCTTCCTTGAACATCCCTCAACTAAAAAAAATATATAGGACAAAGCGGGTGGGGTGTGGGCGATTCCGAAGCCCTTGCAAGAAGAATTTTTTTCAATTATTGACAAGAAGTAATTTCTACCCCTTTAGATAAAATATGGAAATATTGAAGGACAGAGAAGAATCCGTATATTTAAGTTTAAATTTGTAAAGATCAGCCCAAAAAAAATGAAAGTTAGCCGCATATTTGCCAATTTGACCAACTGAGCTGTGAATCTGCCAATTTGACCAACTGAGCTGTGAATCTTCCATCTTCTTGCAAAGGCTTCGGAATCGCTCACACCCCACCCCCTTTATCCTATATATTTTTTTTAGTTGAGGGATGTTTAAGGAAGGGTGAGGTGGGTCTGTCAGCTGGAATATGTAGAAAATCAGTGAAAAAATTGAGAAAAATCAGAAAAAATCGATCATTTTTAATGATTTTTTTGAATTTTAAGCGACAAAATCCTACCCACATCCCCTTGGATCCAAATGTTGACGTTTTTCAACTTTTCACTTCTCTAGACCTTCTGAAGAAATGTTAAGGCTAAAATATTCCTTTTCATTCCTCCAAATTTTTTTCGTGGCCCTATAATTAACGAAAAGGGTTGGAAATAAGTAGGGGGCTACCCCCCGAAAACGGTACGTGGTGGGGGAAAACGGAGGTCATATTTGGATTCAGGAGGTCATTTTACTTAAGAATCTGAAGGAATTTTCTCGGGGCCAGAAAAAAAGTTTCATTTTGTAGCACAGTGTAATTAATAAATATAAAAATTTAAATATAATATTCGCAAATCTTAGTAATTTAAGTTTAGTAAAAAATAGTTATATTTTTTTATATTTAAGTTCCCTTGAGGGTTGAATCAATTGAGATGAAAGATGGGAAGTGGGTATCAATTCTAATTTAAATTTAAATTTTCTATCTATAATAAGCTTATATAGACCTATCTTATTGTATTGGTTTAGGAAAAATAAAAGTTTTTTTAACCATAACCAGTTACCAATTCAAATATTATTATAAAACATTGAATTATATGGAAACGACCTATAGGGACCTGTATATAAAAATTTTGAAATTTTTTTCCAACGTTTTAAGAAAATTTAAAAAAATCTCTCTTCTCTTCTAAGGGTGGTATATAAAAATAATTTTTTAAATAATTAACTCACCATGTCAGGGAGGACACTGATGAACAGCCAGCCGAGTTCATACACATTCAAGGGAAGATAAAGAAAACCTGAAACAGAAAAGAAAAGATTAATATTATTAATATTTTAGATAAAATTGAAATATTTTTTAGTTTTCACATTAAAGAAAATCACCTATTTAAAGAGCGAGATGTAAGCTTGGAAAATGTCAAATAGTGCTGAACTTGAGGGTGGAGTCATTGATAGTGGATGATTTGAGCGATTGAAAATAAATAATTTGCTGCAGGTAAGTATTTGTTACTTGCTTTTTCTCAACAAAGATAAATTCAAGATGTTGAAACCTAAAAATAAAATAAAACGTTACAATCACTTATTTCATTATAAGTAGAAATAATTAGAAATTAAATTAAAATAAAAAGTCCTTGGCCAAAGTTAATATTTTATTTATTTTAAAGCAAAGTGTTTATAAATATTGATATTTAATAATTTTTAAAATCATTTATCATGATTATAAATCATCGTGTTCTGTTATTTGCGCAAGTGTCGTAATTAAAATAAAGGGTCGAACTAAGCAGAGCGCACAACTTTGCCCACCCATTATTCAAAGAAATAACGCAAAGCGTTTGTTTATTTGTTTTGATTTTGCTCTGTTTCTATATGTAGTCTAGCCCTCGGGGCTTGGTGTAGAGATTAGTGTGCTAACCTCGTATACCAAACGTCGCGGGTTCGGACCCTAGGCAGTCCGATGATTTTATTTAAGCCAATTGGATACCAAATTGCTTAAATAAGAATGCCTGGACCCCTAATATGTGTATATTATCAATAACGGTTATCGTCAAAGTCTTAAATGGCCTAAGTTGCCGAAAAGACAGTGTGAATGTGTGTGTGAGTGTGAATGAGAAAAAAAAAGTATATGTAGTGTATTTGTAAAATTTTTTAGCCCAGTGGCAGTTGGCTAGACGGGCAGAATTAAAAAAAAAAAAGAAAAAGTACTATATATTAATAATGTTAAGAGAGAGATAAGTCAACTCAAAAGGAAAACTATTTAATAATAATAATAATATTTGTATACATGAAAACAGTCTATGTATATATACATTCATATATTCATCATTTCCTCCCCAAAGAAGAAAGAACAGAAAGGAAACAATGAAATAATCACATGTAGAAAAGGCACGGGTGGGACTTAATATTGTCCCTCACTAAAAGCCCGCAAACCCCGCTGGGGGGAGGGAGGGGGGGGGGGGCTTTGGGGACCCGCGCGCAGGGCCGGGCTTTCAAGGCCATGAAAAAATGATATATTCTTTTTCCCTTTTTATATCATTTTTCCGTTTCCACCTGACCCCCAACGGGCCCGGGCCCTCTGAAAGACAAAAGTTTTATTAAAAAAAGGCGGGCCCTCGAACCCCCCCCCCCCTATATACGCCCGAGGCCAAAAAAAGGTTGTGGGGGGGCCAACTAAAAAACGTTAAGCTACTGGTGATAGAAGAGGGAAAAAAGTTTTTCTTACTTTTTTCTAGCTATATCCAAAATTGATACCAAATACAATTCAAAATATATGCACATAATGACCACTAACAGCTCCGAGGATGTCTTTGACCAAAGATGAAACGTCAGCTGTTAAAATATGTTATAGGTTTAAAGAAAAAATTCTGGCTGCGTTTTCTTCTAACTTTCATTCCTGATACAAATTCCACGAGCCATGAAATACCCTTATATTAATACAATCATTTATTTTGCATTATCTTAGTTTGAAATAACTTCTTTATAAACGAAACAGTATTAGTTGGGTTAAATAGAAGGGGCAAAAGATTAATAAATAAAATAATTAGATTACTCACCGAATGTTAAAAGTGGAACTGGAGATGTTGAGTTGAGCTAGAGGATCTTCTTCTTCTTGCTACGGCTTCTCCTTCAGAAGTATGCTGATCAGTATGGCTATCTTCACCCTTGAAACTGCAGCTCGGAACAACTCCGCCGACGACAGGCCAAACCACTTCCTCAAATTTCTAAGCCAAGAGATTCTTCTTCTCCCTGGCCCTCTTCTTCCTTGAATCTTCCCATGCATTATTAACTGAAGAAAATGGTATCTGGTCCCCCGGCAGACATGACCCAAGTACTGCAGCTTCCTTCTTTTTACGGAGTCAAGAACCTCCTTTTCTTTCTTCATTCTCCTCAGGATTTCTTCATTTGTCACTTTATCGACCCAGGAGACTCGAAGCATACGCCTATAGCACCACATTTCAAAGGCTTCAATCCTTTTTGTTGTTTCTTGAGTCAGGGTCCAAGCTTCAACGCCATATAATAGAGTATGCAGAACGTAACAACGGAGTAATCTTATTCTTAGTTCTAATTTCAAGTACTTGGATGTTAGCAAAGTACGCATTCTTCCAAAAGCTGTTCGCGCCTGTTCAATTCTGGCCAATATCTCTTTGCGCTGCTGCCCTTCTGCGTTAAGCCAGGTGCCTAGGTATTTATAGGACCCGACGTTTTCTACCAGTTTATTAACCACGCGCAGCACAGTTGGAGTAGGACTGGGCCTCCTTGAGATGACAAGTGTTTTGGTTTTGGAAGTATTAATTTGTAGACCATATTCCTCACTGACTCTATTTACCACATTCATCATTCTTTCAAGATCTTTAATATTATCTGCGATGATTACTGTATCGTCGAGCTCGAGGATCAGAAAATGTAAATTCTAAAAAAAAAGTAAAAATTATATTAGTCATATTTAATTTTTAAATGGAAATAAACTTGAGCGAAAAATATTTATTATACAAATTTTGTTAATAAAAAATTAATTTAATTCTTATCCTATCACTCTTTCGATTAAATTTCGCATTTTCTAGTGAACCCATCTGTCCTGCCGACCAGGAAATGCGGCTTGATTGAATGTCAGGCAAAGTATTATAATTACACCTTATCTGATACTGCATGAAAAATATATTCTTTAAATTTGAGACGCTAGCAAAGCCCTGTTCTAGTAGAAGTGGTCCACGATTTCACCTTAATGAATTTAGTTAATTGACATTTGAGGATGATTAATTTAAGATCCAAACAAATTTCATATATTTTATATAAAATAGATTAATAAAAACAATTTATTATTTAATATTTATTTCTAATTCATCCCCGAGGTTCTATTTAGAATGATTTATCAATTATTTTACAATACAGATATAGATAGATTTAATCTTTAATACTTAATTTAAATATTTTTATTTTCTAAATTAAACAAGACATTGGCTAAAATATCAGCAAAGATGAGAATTATTTTTTAAGAACAACGCATAGTGGTTCAAAATCCCGAAAACGTGGCCAAAAGTCCAAAAATAAAGTTTCAATTTTAAGCCCTTAAATAGCATCCCACTCTCAAACAACTTTTCCTGTCTTCTTTAATCAGCGACCTGTACTGAAAGGTATTTACATAGAACCAACCGTGCTGAGGAGGATGGCTCAATGGTCCCGAAAAAAAACAAGACGAATGAAGCCAAATATTATTTTATTCTAATTCTCGCCCTCACGGCTGACGTTTTAGCCCGTGGTCTAGGCGGGGCGAGAATTAAAATAAAAGAATATTTGGCGCATTCGTCTTGTTTTTTCGTGACTCGATCATAAATTAATTATATTACTCACCGAATAGTAAAAGCGCAGTATAAGGGGTTGAGATGAGCTCGAGAAACAGCAAATGTCAAATGGAGTGAAGAAGAATTACAAAAAGTCATTTCTTAGTCTGCGTTGCTTTTCTAGGCGTTCGAAGAATTCCTGAAAAGAAAAAATAAACATTTTTTTATAATTGAAAATAATCATTTTGTTAAAATGAAAGCGAAGAATTTTAAAATAAGGAAGGGCAAGAACTAGACTAGAGCAACAAAACAAAAAGCCTTTGCCAAATGTCAAAGGATTTTTATTTTGCAACTCTTGTACTTGCTCTTCCTTATTTCAAACAACAAATAAAGTTAAGAATTGTAATCAGGGTTGTTAAAAAGACCAAGTTTTTAGATTTTGGCCAGGACACTGGTCAAAAGTGATCAAAAAAAAGTTAATATATAGAGAGAAAGTGTTGCGATCATGTCACAAATAACGAATTTAAAGTTTGCTCTATATAAAACTAATTTTTAAGAAATTCGTAGTTTGAATATCAGGCTGGGATGAGTAGAGTAAAGGGGTTGGCGAGTAATAACCAGCAAATTTATAGCGTTTATGATGTGTGTTCTACGCATCGAAATATCTGCCAAATAAAAGGACGTCAGGTGGAGCTATAAATTTGCTGGTTATTACTCTCCAACCCCTTTAAGAAATTCGTTTTATTTATATCCTCTATTACCATCTGTGAATTGACCAAGAAAGAAACTCCCGACTTTTTAAATTAATTTAACGAATTTAAAGAATTTTGATGGATATACATGTTTTGAGGCCAAGTGAGTTCTAGAAAAGTGAGCAAAAAAAGCTGCTTGATTATTAATTGCATTTCAAGGGTTCTTATGTGTTATCGGAAACTAAGTATATCCAGAACACAACTTTCAATTACCGAATGTAAGAGAAAGTTGTGTGCTGTGCGACCATCACACCAGGTTTTTTGTGCTTGGATGTATTTAATTTCCGATAGTATATTAAAACCCTTGAAATCAACCACCCTGGTTTTAACCAAACAACCCTGATTGTAATCAATCATGTTTTTAGAATAGTTTTTATTATAATAGAAATAAAAATTAATTTTTTATACAATTGACTCACTATGTTAAATTCCAAGCGATTCTTCTTTCTCCCTTCATCCCTTTCCCTTTCAGCTTATCTTTTGGAAGGCAGGCAAACCGATGAACTGCCAAGTTCAAGGAAAGACCTGAAAGAGAAAAGAAAAGATTAATAGATATATATATATTACTATATATATTACTTTAAATGGAAAAAAACAAAATTTTTAGTTTTCACATAAAAGAAAATCACCCACCTTTTCACAGAGTAGATTTTTCGGACGAAGCCTGCCCCTCATCATAAGTTATCTGCTTCCTCTCGCAGGCCGTTAGAGGCGATTCTTCTTTCTCTCTTCATCCCTTTCCTTTTCCATCGATCATTTTTACTTTCTGTTACCTATATATATATATATATAGTGAGAAACTATTGGATTCATGTCAAAAATTCGACGTCGATATTTTGATGGATATACACGTTTTAAGGTTCCCGAGTCCAAAAAAGTGGTTTTCGCAACATGGTCTGTCTGTGTGTGTGTGTCTGTGAACAAAATATCTTAAGAACGACATGAGCTACAAGGTTGAGATTTTATATTCAAGTCCTCCCCCCCCCCCCACACCCAGGGGTTTTAAACAAAATCGGCCAAAAAGTACTAACTAATACTTTACTTTACTTTTCACTTATTTTTTTAGTTTTTTTTTCAATTTTCTTAGAATTCGCTCGAAAGATTTTGATTAAAATTCAAAAATCATTTATTTTTTAGATGGTCTTTAAAATGTATATTATCATTTTTCCCTCAAAATTATTTGAATCACACTTTACTCATGTACTTAATAGGAAAGATATATGAAATGGTTGCCATGGTAACAAAATATAAATATTTTCCCATACTTATAAATTTTAGATCTTGAATTCTAATATATCGGCGGAAACTAAATATATGTCGACACCAAAAATCTGGTGTGACAAGCACAGAAGACAACTTTCGATGGTAAGAGAAAGTTGTGTGCTGTGCGACCAGTGTATATGTATATATATATTATATATGGGGCATTCCACGCCAACTCGACCAACTTTGGAACCCGACCATTTTGATTTGGCTGAAACTTTGTCATCTTTTGTACTCTATTCAAAACGTGTTTGAGAATTTTTTCAGATTTTTCGACCCAGCCAAAAAAAAGTTATAGCATTTTCAAAAACATCGATTTTTTTTTTTAAATAACCGTAAAACTGTCAAAAATTAACTTATCGGGACGATTTTTTTTTTGAAATTTTTGTCTTTAAATGTACTTTTCAGAAAAAAATATGACAAAATTTTACAGATTCATCTTGAACGCTTTTTTGACATTTTCGGAAAAAAACGAAAATTTCGGGATGAATGACACTTTTTTTTAATTTTTTTTTTATAAAAAACTTTGATTTTTTCTACAAATGCTCTGAAAATTTCAGAGTGGATATTTCGCGTTCTATTTTTTTTTATTTTTGAAAAAAAAAAATTTTTTTTTCTCCGCTTATTTATCATGATGGCGCTCTTAAATTCTTCCACGATTGACTGAGATTCTAGAAAATTGAAGAAAAATAATAATAATAATAGTTAGAGGTGATGAAAATCGAGAAAATTCCATTTATCCTGAAAAAAAATTAGAAATTAGTTCTTTTTCAATTACTGAAGTATTTGAAGCGTCAAGTAAAAGCTTAGAAACATGGGCGTAACTAGGGGTGCCGGGGAGGCCTGCCCCCTCCAGAAAGCTCCTTGCCCCAAGAAAAATTAAAGGGGGGGGGCACCATCTTCCGGTGGGCCTGGAAAGCCCCATATTTTCTCAATTTTTCTTAGGGCAAGGAGCTTTCTGGGGAGGGCCAAGCCCCCCGGCACCCCCCTAGTTACGCCCATGTTTCTAAGCTTTTACTTGACGCTTCAAATACTTCAGTAATTGAAAAGAACTAATTTCTAATTTTTTCAGGATAAATGGAATTTTCTCGATTTTCATCACCTCTAACTATTATTATTATTATTTTTCTTCAATTTTCTAGAATCTCAGTCAATCCTGGAAGAATTTAAGAGCACCATCATGATAAATAAGCGGAGAAAAAAATTTTTTTTTTTTCAAAAAATAAAAAAAAAATAGAACGCGAAATAATCCCACTCTGAAATTTTCAGAGCATTTGTAGAAAAAATCAAAGTTTTTTATAAAAAAAAAAAAAAAATTAAAAAAAAAAAGTGTCATTCATCCCGAAATTTTCGTTTTTTTTCCGAAAATGTCAAAAAAAAACGTTCAAGATGAATCTGTAAAATTTTGTCATATTTTTTTCTGAAAAGTACATTTAAAGACAAAAATTTCAAAAAAAAAATCGTCCCGATAAGTTAATTTTTGACAGTTTTACGGTTATTTAAAAAAAAAAAATCGATGTTTTTTGAAAATGCTATAACTTTTTTTTTGGCTGGGTCGAAAAATCTGAAAAAATTCTCAAACACGTTTTCAATAGGGTACAAAAAGATGACAAAGTTTCAGCCAAATCAAAAATGGTCGGGTTCAAAAGTGGTCGAGTTGGCGTGGAATGCCCCATATATAATATATATATATATTTGTCTTTATAATTAAAATAAGAAATTTTTCTATGAGAACTTTTGTAAACATGATTTAGAATTTAAGAAATAATTAATGATTTATTTTTAAGCCCCGTGCTTTATAAACATTAATTATCTCTAAATAAAAAATAAATGAATATAAGAAAGTCAAATAATAAAATTAAAAGAAAGCAAAGAAAAGAAAATATCTTTTGGCAGTTACCTGAGTATAAATCCTGAGATGCCTTCTTTGATTTCTGTTTCCAGCATCTATGCAATTTAATTTTAAGAGAAGAATTTCTTTATACTGTATATACATGTTGATATACACAGTATATAAGATGAATGTCATGTTATTTCTCGGAGTTTTAATCTTGATTAAATAAGATGTTCACATCAAATCTAAAATTAAAGTAATAATTGAAATCATTATAAGGCATTAAATAATAAAAAAAAAAAAATACGTACCTTACATCAGATATTAAATTATATCGTATTTGATGTTTCTCTATGTCAGCTTCAAACAGACTCGGTTGAGAATTCGTTGATAAGGAAATTATATTACCATCGAGATTGCGCCTGGTTGACGGAGAAATTTGAGGCTTCGTATTTGAATCCGATTTTCCCGAAAACTAATTTAGTGTTAGCTAGTTTAAATATCCGAATGCCGTGTTGTGATCTAGTGGCTAGATGGTTGCACATTGAGTACAAATCGGTGGAAAAAAATTAATAAATATTAAATTGTATGATTTTTTCTTCTCAGATCTCTTATATATTATGTATATGATTTCTTATTTGGATTATAATATTTCAATTGGTACTTGTTGCTGGATCACAAACGCTCGCTCGTGCTGTCATCAGTCACATCACCTGCTTCTCTGAATTTTTAAAAATATTTCTTTTCGTGTCCACCAAATCAATTTTTGATATTGATGATGAAAAGATGTGATGCCGGTCGAAATATCTAGGCCTTAAAAATGCTGTGAGAGGAGTCCATCGAATGCTGTCTTTTATTATTCTTCGGTCCTTTCCTTAGGACAATACATATATATATATATATATATATATATATATATATATATATATATATATCCTGGTATATTAATTTCGCAAATTCTTTAAAAATAACTAGTTAATAATAAGTTGTAACAAAAGAATAATCCTCGTAAGATGGCCACAAAGATAGATATAAAATGAGTTTCTTCTTAGACATATTCTGGAAAAAGATAGCGATGTGCAAACATTTTCAATTGTTATCAGCTTTGGTGCATAGATTCATTTATCAAATGGTCCCAGGAACTGGAAATGACAAAAAAATAAGAAAAATTATTATTCATTTGTAAATTAGTTATCACTAATAGATATTGTATGTTGAATATACTGTAATATATATGGGATGAATTTTCGTTAAGGTTCAATATTACAACATATCCATGCAAGCACCATGTGATTATTTAATTGTTTTTATAAAAGAAGAAGGAAATCTTTATTGAAATCCTATTCTTCGTTTGAACCATAAGAGTGTTTCCATTAAAGATTTTTCATATTTTTTTAAATAATGAAATAATCGCATAAGAACAGATGGAGTGCTTGCTTTAAATTTAACTTTACTGAACTGCAAAACGAAAATATTTTGACAATATTTAATTAAACCCTCACTTTCGCGTAATTATTCTCACTTCTTTAAAAAATGACATTCAAAGTAAAAAGAAATAAATAATGAGATTACTCACCGATCTG
>JAKCPI010023609.1:0-15861 GCA_023213315.1 Euborellia annulipes | reverse complement strand
AAAATTATTGTGTGGTTTTATGAAAGCACGATGCAAGTAAAACTTTTTTTCGGATCTTAAGCGTTTAACTGAAAATTATTCAATTAAGGGTAGTAAAATCGCGTTTTTAATCTTAACTTAATAATTGGAAAATGGGAAATCAATAGAGGCATACTAAAAACTGAGAACAATATTTATTTAGTAATTGAAGATTTGAAACATTTTAAATTATTTCAAAAATTATATTTTATCAATTTAAAAATTGAATAATTAAATCTCACAATTATTTTTTTTATAATTGGTCATATATAATAAATTTTAACTTTTCTATATTGGTCGTCACGTTTTGTGACGTCATGGCTTGTAACTTCACAGCCTTTGACGTCACGGCCTGTAACGCGACATGCTGATGGAGGAGCGAAAAAATTATGAGGCCATCAAATAAAAGTTCCACTTTAAAAATACAGTTCTGTAGATGACAGGCAAAATTAGTCGTAAAAATCAGTGGAAACATAACATGGTACAGTGAGAGACAATATTAAGTCCCACCTATAGGACGGGATGTCATATCAACCTTCCCTCCTCATTCCTCAGAGAGTTGACTATCTGAACAATTATAATTTGGATGGGAGAATTGTTCTTCTTTAAAAAAAATAGAAAATGCATTTATTGGAATAGAAATTATCTCAGAACAATTTTCCTGGATGTCGAGTCTAAAACAAAAAAGCCTTCTTGGCTTGCTTGTACTGGCCAATCGAAGCGTAATGCCTGCTACCACCCCGGGGGGAAATATTAATAGTCAAAAAGTATTTAGTATTTTTTTTTTGATGTTTAATGTCTTACGTGATTTCCCAACCCGTACTTCAACTCGACCTTCACTTCGGGTTCGTCCACCTGCCAATCGGATTGACATCTTCTCGGTAATTGTATCCTGTAACAAAATTAACAAATTTTAATTAGCTATTTCAAAAAAAGTGTCGCAAGTAAAAAGCTTTGTTCACCGCCCTCTAGTGAGAGTTTGGCTAACTACAAAATAGGACCTTATTTTGCTCACCCCCCCCCCCTTTGGGAATGTTTTTTTTTCTAGAGCCCCCCCCCCCCATCTTGATTTTACTTACCACCTGTCGCGAATTTAAAACAGCTATTGCCCCGATTATATTGAAACGTGTAATCTATATTCTAAATCGATATATGGACCCAGTTATGCAATGGTGTGTCAAAGACCAAAAAATTCAAAATTGAGTTAAACACGGAATATTGTTTCAAATGCTATAATTTTTTATGAAATATGTCCTAAAAAAATTTATATTTAATGTTACTTGCACAAATTGACAAAAAAATTATATATAATTCAATGAAAACAAAAAATTTAATGTTAATTTTCTCAAATCTCGGTAGCTGGCGCTTGACACACTTATGCATAACAGGGTCCATATATATAATTCACTAATGTCATTCCATCTGTCAATCCTTCCGTTCGTCTGTCTCGCTCTTTTTAGGCAACTTCCTGTTGGAATTTTGAAATGAAATTTTATATGCATAAAGAGGACCTTCTAGGGATTATAGGAAAATTGTTTTCATCCCGAAATTCCTATAACTTTTTGAGTTATTAATAATTCTTAAATTTACGATTTCTCCCATAGGAAAAGTATAGAGAAATATTTATGTATTCTTTTCATTTGTGTATTCCAAGAATGTAAACAAATCCTCAAGCAGGCACTGGATTGGATTGGAATAATAATAATAATTTTCTTCTCATAATTAAGAAGAAAAAGAGCCCTCGGGGCTTGCTGTAGAGGTAGAGTGCTAACCTCGTATACCAAATGTCGCGAGTTCGGACCCCAGGCAGTCCGATGATTTTATTTAAGTCATTTGGATACCAAATGGCTTAAATAAGAATGCCTGGACCCCAAAATACATATTGTATTCTTATTTAAGCCATTTGGGATCCAAATGGCTTAAATAAAACCATCGGTCTACCTGGGATCCAAACCCGAGACCCTTGGTATACAAAGCAGGCGCGCTACCAACTACTCCAAGCACGAGGGCCTCTCTTTTAGTTACCAACATTACATACAGTACTAAAATTCACGTGATAAAAATTAATACAGTACTTACAATAACAAAAAATTTAATTTTTTTTTACTTTGCTTTTAATACGAGATTAGCGTGTATTTTTTGCCCTTATATTTTTTAATCTGCCCCGCCCCTTCTGCGCAATCTCAATGCCCCCTAATTTTCTCTGGGCCTTCTACTCCCCCACCCCCCGAAAGTGTCAAACAAGGAGGCGTTATTGCCCACGTTGAGAATAAATTTTTAAATGTTTTTGAAAAATTAGAAATTTTATTAATATTTTCTCTCGGGTTACTTTCGTATTAAATAAATCCAAATGAAATCTTTCTTAATCCACTTTGTTTGTTATTGGATTTCAATCTTTTTGTTTTAAAATTGAAAACGTAAATACATATCACTAACTGAAAATAGATTATTTTTTATTTAATCTCTAAGGGAAGCAAGGGGAGAGGGGGGGGGCGAGATCAATCGATAGGAGTCCAAAAAAAAAGATAATTTCAATGGATGGGATAAAATAAAAATTTGAGAGGAAAATATAAAGCATTTAGATTGGCTCAATGAACTATGTAATTGAGGAGTGTCCATCCGTCTGTCTGTCACGCTATATTTGACCCGTTTCAAAGCGAAATTTTTTAGACCAATGTAAAGTCAATCAAAATCCCCATTTGGGGATGCTCTAAGAATTTTACCCATTGGAAAGGATTGAGTTTTCTCATGAAAAATCTGGTGTGATGGGCGCACAGCACACAACTTTCTCTTACCGAAGGGTGCACTCGTCCTAGTGACACCAGATTTTTTGTCTCGAGATATATTTAGTCGCTCTTAGCAATTTAGTTCCAAACTTGACCACACGACTCATTGATGGTGCTGAGTTACGAATGCTTCCATATCAGTAAAGTGTACTTAAAACGATTTCCACAAAAAAATTTCACTGATATACTTTTTAAAGAGCATCTAAAAGATAGTTCATTTATGAATTTTAAACAAAATCGTTCCAGCGAATTTTGAGAAAATCACAAAAAACTGAAAAAGTACATCAGTAAAGTAGTAATACTCTTTGGCCGATTTTGCTCAAAAGCTTATTTTCACGCCCTAGGTGGGTGTCTTACTTAAATATAAAATTTCAACCACCTAACTCAATCGATTCCTTCATGCTTTAAATTGAACACACACAGACAGGCCATGTCGCAAAAACCATTTTTTTTTTTTTTTTTTTGATTCAGGCGACTTCAAAACGGGTATATCCATCAAAATCTCGACATGAATCCAATACTTTCTCAAGTATTCATCATCATTGAGATAATATCTAACTTTTTGATAGGCTACCGTAGATCTCGTATTCTTCACATTACTAAGGTGACCAACTGAACTCATTCCTGAGTTTTGTACTCTTTTTTCGCAAACCAAACTCTTTTCAAATCCTGTAACTCTGAAAACTAAGCGTTACTTTTCCTCCCAACAACTCCTAATCCTCTATAAAGCCCAAATTCGGCCGTGTCTTGAATATTGTTCCCACCTTTGGCGAGGGGGCGTCGAAAGACGCTCTCTCCTCCTTGGAAGCCATACAGAGGCGTGCAATTAGACTGATAGGTGATTCTACCCTTACTGCATCCCTACAGTCACTAGATCATAGAAGAAGAGTATCTGCACTATCTCTCTTCTACAGGTATTACCATGGTCAATGCTCTGCCGAATTAAAATCAATTATCCCACCCAATGCAACATATTCACGGAACACAAGAGAGGCATCTTCCCAGCATCCCTATGCTGTTCAGATCACGACTAACAGAACAAAACAATTTCATTCTTCCTTTGTCCCCATGACCTCCCGTGATTGGAACAAGCTCCCTGCGTCTATCTTCCCCAAAACCTACAATCTTCAGACTTTCAAGTCTAACCTCAACAGGCATCTTCTCAGTTCCCGCAGTTGAGTTTCCCTTTATGCTTCTCCTTTTGTTTTTATTTTCTTCCTGGCTGCATGTGACTATTGGTCATTATAGGTCTTCGGACCTTATGCACCCATTCCAAAAAAAAAAAAAAAAAAAAAATACTCATTTGTATAATTTTATACTCATTTGTACTCAATCGAAGAGTAAATTTATATTTAAATGAAGAAAAATTGAAGGAATGGAACGATGAGAAAATGGAAGATGAGTAGAAATCTTTCGGCATTTTAGAGTAGAACAAATCCCACATGAAAATTTAAAAGTTTTAATAGAAATTTCCTTATGTTGTCCAGGCACTAATGCTGCTGTTGAAAAGTATAAAACACATTATCTGCCGTCTTAACAGTCAAATTTAATATGCAAAATGAAAGTTGTTCGGATGTCGCTACATTGTTAGGCGAACATCCTCATTTAGCAAAAAAAAATCCACTCCGAAGAAAAATATGTTTTTAAAAGAAAATAAAGTTTTTATCGTTTTTTTTTCTTCTCCATGAAATACTTGCAAAGTGTACGTACTCTTTTAGAACAAAAGAATAGTTGGCCATCTTAACATTACTCATCAAGGGAGAGTCACAGCAGCACGGTTCGTGATTAATGAAATTTATTAACATTTTTGCCTTTTCTTATTCTATAAGGAAATATTCCTTAGAATATCGAATAAATGTTTTCATTCATTTTTTTTTTTATCAATAGAAAATGAAGAATTTATATTTTTCGTTTAATCATTTCGTCTGTTTATTTTTACACTAGCATTAATTCATTCCATTTAAACAAATCATCACTCTTTTTTTCTTTTCCAATTGACTGTTTAAAATCATTTATAAAGGCGATGATTGTTTTCTGTCAATCTTTTTCTTCATCGCGCCATTCAAATTCCCTGTCTGACAACAAACCAAAATCACTCTTGTCTTTCTTTCCTTTCTTTGTGTAACAGCGAGTACTGTACTTCCAAGGGCGGATACAAGGGGAGGGGTAAAGGGGGTAATTAGCCCCCCCCCCGAGATTTGAAAAATATACCTATTTTTTTTTTTTTGTAATTTTTGGTTCCGCAAAATCAAAATTTTTTCAAAAAAATTGAGAACAGGCCCCCGAAAAAAATTTCTATATACGCCCCTGGTGCTGTGCGACGAGTCACACCAGATTACCCCCCCCCCGACAAACACCTCTGGATCCGCCCTTGTGTACTTCCAAACAAACATATTATAAACTATAAGGTCTGCAAAAGATTTCAGCTCCAGATAACTTCCAATTTAAGAAAATGTTTCGGGTTTATTTAGGATCGGCACACGTTTTTTGAAAATTAAATTTTATATTTTAATAGAGATTTGCTTACAGATTCCTTTGTATTAATTCCCATTCTTTTTTTTTTAATTGCGGAGTGTCCGTCTGTCTGTCTGTCTGTCTGTCCGTCCGTCCGTCCGTCCGTCCGTCTGTCATGCTCTGTTTGATCAACTTCCCGTTGGAATTTTGAAACGAAATTTTGCAGTCTTATAAAGGACGTTAGTTTGGGAGAGTCCCGGAAAAATACTCGGGTCCCGAAATTTCTAAAACTTTTTGAGTTATTAATTCTTAAAGTTACGATTTCTCCCATAGGAAATGTATAGAGAAATATTTATGTATTCTTTTCATTTGTGTATTCCATGAATGTAAACAAATGCTCAAGCAGGCACTGGATTGGGATACGTAGTAATATTAATTTTCTTGCCCCCGGGTGTGGCGTAGTAGGTAGCGTGCCTACCTCCTATACCAAACGTCGCGGGTTCGGACCCAGGCAGTCCGATGATTTTATTTAAGCCATTTGGATACCAGATGGCTTAAATAGAAATGCCTGCAACCCACAATTTGATATATTAATCACAACGGTTATCGTCAAAGTCTTAAATGGCCTAAGTTGCCGAAAAGACTGTGTGAATGTGTGTGTGTGAAATGAGAAAAAAATGTGAATGTTTTTAAAAAGTTAAAAAAAAAAAAAATTAAAAATTAATTTTCTTTTCATAATTAAGCTGGCGGGGGTCCAGGGCGTAGCCCCTGTCTAGCCGCCAGCCAGTTTCTCATAATTAAGAAAAGGCGAGGGTCCGCCGCAGGCGGGCCCGAGCCAACTGACGGGGGTCCAGGGGGGCGTAACCTCCCTGGCTAGACGCGAAGCCCGCCGAAGGCAGGCGGCGCGGCTAGTTTATATTTGATAACTACAGTAGTTGCGTAGCACACAATTGGGTCTATATAGTTAATAAATATTTTTATAATAAAATTTATTTTTTTTTTTTTGTTGAAAAGCTTACTTTGATATATTTCTTTGGCGGGAGTGGCTTCTCCGTCGTTTTAATAGAATTTTTGGTATCGAGACATCGAACTCCTGCCGCTTCTGAAGGTGTGCAGTCGTGATGCTCCCATTCCTCAGCACGACAATCACCTAACGAGGTCTCATCCCCGGAGCACATTACATTGTCCAGCCAGAATTTACCTATAATCGTACAAACAAGTGAATTGAGCTCATCTCTACCAATAGACAAAAATTGTATAAAAAACTAAATTGGGTTGGGAAAGAACGTGCTGCAGTTTTAAAAGTGATTTATTCACCTATTAAGTGAACGTTTTAACAAATACCAAACTGTTTTCCTCAGGGCCAAGAGCAAAATTTTACTAACTGTGGTATTCATTGTATCTACTGCACAGGATCCCTGGCTAGGAATTAATCTATTTTTTATTTTAAATGATGTTTTGAATTTTTGTTAAATTTACTTGAATAAAATTACTGTATAATAAAGTAAAATACTTTGTTTTTAATTATCGTGAACTCCATCATAAAAAAATATAATAAAAAAAAAACTTTTTAAAAAATGCTTTTATTTAAATTGAACTAAAAAGAGAAAAATAATTTAATTGTTCTTGTTAAAATTGTTTAATATTAATGACTTAAAATAAAAGCGTGGGGCGCTCATTGATATTCGTAGCTTAAGAGAGCCTCGGAATAACTTGGAAGCGCCCACGCTTTTATTTTAAGTCATTAATATTAAACAATTTTAACAAGAACAATTAAATTATTTTTCTCTTTTTAGTTCAATTTAAATAAAAGCATTTTTTTAAAAAGTTTTTTTTTATTATATTTTTATTTTAAACTTTTTAGTCTTTTTTATTATAGATAGAGTATTAAATAAAAAAAGGCTGGAAGCGGGAGAGCATCAAATAAAGTACCACATTAGTTTAGTCTATTTTGATAAAAAGCTTCAGGCAATTGTTGTCATCAAAAATTACCCTTAAATATCAAATTACACAACTCTAGCTCATCGGGAAGGCTTTTGAAAATAGATTTGTTTGCGTGAGGTTTCAAATAAAGTACCACATTAATTTGGCCTATTTTGGTGAAAAATTTTTTACAAGGGTGTCCCTAAAAATGAGCCTTAAATATCAAATTTCACACCTCTAGCACATCGGGAGTGCCCTAAGCAAAGATTCAAAGTTGGTGACCTTGAAAGAGTAAGTTAAATAAAAGCATTTAAAAAGAAGTAAACCTCCAATTATAAAAATTTATATTTATAGTATTAAAAAAATCTGGTGTGATTGTCGCACAGCACACAACTTTCTCTTACCTTAAATATAAAATTTCAACCTCATAGCTCAATTCCTTCATGCTTAAAATTGAACACACACACACACACAGACAGGCCATGTCGCGAAAACCACTTTTTTGGATTCAGTTGACCTCAAAACGTGTATATCCATCAAAATCTCGACATCGAATTTTTGACATGAATCTGGTTGAAAAATTTTTGATTTTTATCTTAAAATTTCAATTAATGCAATAATTTAATGCGCAGCCGGCCAGCCATCCCTTAATTTAGAAAAAAAAAACTCAAACTTTCCTTTATGTTTAAATAAGAAATAATGCTGATATGCCTGTCATGCATCATCCATCCCCTTTAATTCAATTTTTCCCTTTTTTTTTTTTCTTATTTTATCTTGATTTAAAAAGTAGATGGAGTAGTCTCTCTCTCTCTCTCTCTCTCTCTCTCTCTCTCTCCTTAATGGATTATGGTGTTTCGCTTTTCTGATTCTATTTGATATATTTTTAATATCGTTTCTGAAATAACCAAGTCGCATGCAATTTTTTGCCCCTTGGAATATATATTCTCAACTAATAGTGTTTTGATATTCAAAACAATTTATTTGCAAATTTGAAAAAAAAAGCGAAAGAGAGGAAGCCTGTTTATTTAGATTCAAGAGCAAATATAGAGGCTTATATGTAGACTGAGAGTGCATAAAAAAGGAAAAAGAAAGGTGGCGATTTAAATTTTGTTTTTATTACTCGTTGAACAGGTTTTTAAAATAAAAAAACACTCACACTTTTATCCCACTCATACAGTCTTTTTGATAAGTTAGACCATATAAGACTTTGACGATAACCGTTATTTAATAATATATCTATTGGGGATCCAGACATTTGGTATCCAATTGCCTGGGATCGAACCCGCGACCCTTGGTATACAAGGCCAGCACGCTAACCCCTACACCAAGCCCAAGGACAATGAACAGGTTGCTACCCGTTTATTTGGCTCAATCAGTAAATAACATACCGTAATTGAAATGTGTCGTTAGAGGGGTAAATCATGTAGTGGCGTAGCTAGAAATTTTGGAATACGTAATATTTGAAGAGATCAGAATTAAAAAAGAGTTAAGGGGCTACGGGAGCGAAGTGGTTACGCATGATGCTAAGATGGCGTTGTGTGTCATTAAATGTATGCCCAAATATCAAATAATTCAAAAATTTGCCAAGAGATGTCAGAATGGTAGCTAATAATATTTAATGCATTTGGTTGATTTTCATTGATCTTTTAACATATAAATGTTATTATATATTATGTATCTTTTATAAAAGCGTACAAATATAAAAATATAGTCCAGATATAGGCCAATACTATATCGGCTGTTAGACTAGCCTGCCATCTATTGCAAGAATGCTGAACTAATTTGACTGTTGATTTTTAATTAAATCATCTAAGCTTATTTTAAAAATTTCTTAATTAATATGTGATTAATAATAACAATAAATTCATTTTTAAATTTAAAAGAAAATTAAAGATTTCTGGGACAGATTGTTTTTGTATTTGCTTGGTAACAAAAAAATTAATTTACTTAATTTTTTAATAAGTCATTAAAAAAATTATATCTCGATGTCCAATAATCTCTTATGAATTTAATTCATTTAAAAAAAAAAATTGCATTGAAAAATTCTTATAATAGTCTAGTTTTTTGTTAAAGTACGTTTAGACGTCCCTCCTGAATCCCCTTAAGGAGTATTCATCCATTTGGTTGCTTGCGCTTTTAAGCAATCGTGTTCACACACACACACACACCCAGAAGTATTTCCAAAAGAATATACGAGAAAGTATCGGGACGTCATTCCTGATTTTTTATAGGCCTATATAGAAATAATTGTTAAATAATCAAGTTATTTTATATTCATATATGGATTTAGTTTATATTGATTGGCTGCTGAATGGTTTTTGGATTAAATCGTATTAATTGATAGGGGAGGGGGTGGGAGTGCGTTCTGTGTGAAAATTATTTATTTACATATATTAAAATTCTCATTTTAATATAATGATTCGAAAGAATGGTGGTATTTGCCTTTTTCCCACTCAAATGAAACAGTCTTTTTATGGATTTTGTCCTCAGAAGACATACTACTCTTTAAATTTTTTTTCTATTTACTGCTGAGGCTAATTAGGGGTAGATATGGGTCATTCCATGCCAAATCGACAAATTTTTTTCCTGACCCCCGCGGATTTCGCTGAAAATTTTTATCTTTTTTCTACCCCATACTAAAAATTGTTTTTTTTTTCAGTAAAGTACGAGACTGAAAAAAAAAACAATTTTTAGTATGATGACTTAAAATTTTCGAATAAAATATCATTTTTCAACTTCTAAAGTTTCACGAGAAAGCTGAAAAAATTTCATAAAAAAGTTACGTAAAAATTAAACCAAATTTCAAGAAAAATTTTTTTATAACCAAAAAAAAAAAAAATAGAAGCAATCGTCGGCACTTCTTGAAATTAGGGGGGATAATTGTAGAATTAGTTGAAGTTTTTTTTGAATTAAAAAAAATAAAAAATGGTCGATTTAAAATTAGGGTTTTTACAAAAAAAACTGAAATATTTCATATATCCGGCTTCTGAAATAATTTTTGTATTTTTTTCTGAAAGCTACATTAAAAAACAAAATTTTTATAGCCTTGCGGGGTTCCGAAATATCAATTTTAAAATAAGTTATAGTTATTTGAAAAAAAAGAGCAGTTTTTTTTTCAAAAATCCATAACATTTTTTTAGTTGGGTAAAAAAATTTGAAAAAAATTCTCAAAAATGTCTGTTAAGGGGTAGAAAAAAGATAGGAAATTTTCAGCGAATTCCACGGGGGCCAGGAAAAAAATTTGTCCATTTGGCATGGAATGGCCCATATTTATTCTATATTCCATATTTAAATAATATGCCGATCGCTACCGGGGGGCACGATGATTCCAATTTTGGGAGATTGCTGCCACAATTTTGAAGCTATCGACCTCAAATTTTTTTTAATTAAAGTTATTTAAAATATCTCCACCTTATAGAAGCCCTTTTTTTGATTTTCGAAAAAATAAATTTTTTTTTTAGATTAATCGCATTAAATAAAAAATATTTTTAAAAAATTCGCTCTATATCTTATTTGGATAGATAATTAAATTAAGAATCATTGTGTTAAAAAATAATTAATTGTTTACCCTTAATGAATTAGCTGGAAACTTTAAAATGAAATGGAATAAATCCCTTGTTTCTCTATGGGGAAAACTAACGCCATCTCTTGCCGCCTAGAGTAACTCGCTACTGAATCGTCTTCTAACGGTTTTTCGAGACGCGCACCTTAATCTAGATTTGTTTCATTTCGCTTTTTCTCTCACGTCGTTATGACTTACGTGTTGCCTGGCCGAAGGTAGAACTGTGTGTGACCCGAAAGGCGCTTGGATATCCCAGCTGACGACAAACAACATTAGCGTCCTCGATGTCCCATTCGTCATCGCATACGGCGCCCCAACTTCCCTCGTGAAAAATCTCCACATTGCCTACAAACAAAATTGGATAGGTTAATAATTTCTTAAATAGTGTATCCAACAAAATGGTCTGCTTGTCTAATGAAATTTGATATTTCTGTTTTTCAAATAATTAAAATTCATAAATCAATTATTTTTTAAGATTCTCTTTGAAATGTATATTCACATTTTGTTTGAAGCAAACTTTACTCATATTTTCTTAATTTTACATCTTGAATTCTTCTAATACATCGGCGGAAACTAGTCATATGTCGACACAAAAAATGGGTGTGACTGATCGCACACCACACAACTTTCAGTTAGTTACTCAAGGTAAGTTGTGTGCTGAGCAACCGGTCACACCACTAGTTTTATAAATGACACATATACTCTCTGACTTTGAGTTAAAATTCTACCAGGTTCTCTTTTTGCAACTCCAATGTTTTTTTTTTGATGAGATAAAAATTTATCTTTAAAAAAAAAATCCTATAATATTATTAGTAATTCATTTTTAAAACTAGTCCATTCAAAGTTCATAAACATTTTTTTACCCAATAATAGATTATATAATATATTTTTTAAAGGAAAAAATAAAACAATGTTTCGCCAGCAATTTCAGTAAGGTAGCCGAGTTATGGCTTTATTTTTAAGGGTGTTTTATAATTAATAATCTGCCCCCGGGTTTGGCGTAGTAGGTAGCGCGCCTCCCTCCTATACCAAACGTCGCGGGTTCGGACCCAGGCAGTCCGATGATTTTATTTAAGCCATTTGGATACCAGATGACTTAAATAGAAATGCCTGAACCCCCAATAGATAATATATATTACAACGGTTATCGTCAAAGTCTTAAATGGCCTAAGTTGCCGAAAAGACTGTGTGAATGTGTGTGTGAGTGTGAGTGTGAATGAGAAAAAAGTGTGAATGTTTTTTAAAAAAAAAAAAAAAAAAAAAAAAAATTAATAATCTTTTAAACAAATGGCATACATATATTTTTTTAATTAAAGCTATTTAAAATATCTACAACTTATAGAAGCCCTTTTTTGGATTTTCGAAAAAATAAATTTTTTTTTAGATTAAGGTGGTTCGAATAATACATCGTAAGTCATAATAGAATCTAAATTTTTTTTTAAATAAAATTAAAAATTTGAATGCCAAAATTCCTCATTATAATTTAGCCGTGTCCTATCATAGTTTATAATTGGATTAAGTTAATAATTTAATTACCAAAAATAATAAATGAATGACTTTTGACTTGAGCAGTATTTCACGTAATATAGAACTGGCAACATTGCATTCATCAACTATCTATTTTAAATCTTAAACGCCTTTAATTTTATTTTATTTAATATATTAGAATGTTTAATGCAAATCAGTTTAAACACAATGGACGATTTGGGAGAAAAAATATCGTAAATTAAAAAAAAAATGTAACTAACATCGAGAAAAAACAATTATGTTATGCGACGTTGCCGGACTGGTCTCACTCTCAAATCTTCCTTATTTTTAAATATTGGCGACTGTCATTTTGGAGAATTTTTTGACTTTCTTGTTAAAATATCTTTAAAAGCGTTCGGCAGAAACTTTTGATTTTATTTTTAACGTATTCCTCGGAAGTGAATTGATAAAATGTAAGTTTTTTGTTTTTGTATCTAATGCAGAGGTGGCTATATAATTCGATATGTGTGCGTTTCGTCGTTATTCCCCATAGACTACATGTTAAATTTCAATTTTTTTTAAATTAATTACACGATAACCCTGGGTCAGATCTGCTTCAAAATTTTATTTTAAACGTATGTGATAGTGATTAATAACATATTTAAAAATTAGCTTTTAATCTAACAAAGTGCTTTAATGTCCGAACAACCTTAGTCGCATTAAATAAAAGATATTTTTAAAAAATCCGCTCTATATCTTATAGATAATTAAATTAGTAATCATTGTGTTAAAAATAATTAATTTTCTACTCTTAATTAATTAACTGGAATCTTTCAAATGAAATGGAATAAATCCCTTGTATCCCTATGGGAAAAACTAACGCCATCTCTTGCCGCCTAGAGTAAATCGGTAGTCAATCGTTTTCTAACAGCTTTTGAAATTTTGAAATAAGTTAATTTTTTCCAAATAACAAGATGAAATTACTGGTAATAAAAAAGTTGAAATTCTATTAATTTGATATAAAAATGCTACACTATATATTGTTCAAAAGAGGGATGGTTTATGGCCAGTGACGGTCCCAGGATTTTGTCAAGGAGGGGCCCCAATTTTTTTTTTTTTTTTTTTTTTTTTTTTTTTTTTTTTTTTATTCATTTTTTCGGCAGCGAAGACAATTTAGACCTATTTTATATATTTATTTCACCTGGATTGGTAGCCAATGGCTCAAAATTTATGATGTAGGGAAAGTAAAGAATAGGGTGGCGCAAAAAACCGACTATTTTTTTTTTTCGATCTCGTATGCCAATATTTTAGTATTAAAGAGAAAAAAACGCTATATATTCAGCAATTGTTTTTAATTCGTTAGTAAGGCAATATTTCCAGATATTTCGGGGACCTGTCGGCACTCCTTCCTCAGTGGATTTCACCTCAATTCACCACATTACGGCCCTTATAATTAAAACGCTTGGAAGCGACATGTTACTTGATCAGCAATTATTAATCATTTGATTAAATCAAATTGATTTGATCATATTGATCAAATGATTAATAATTGCTGATCAAGGAATATGTCGCTTCCAAGCGTTTTAATTATAAGGGCCGTAATGTGGTGATTTGAGTGAAATCCACTGAGGAAGAGTGCCGACTAGGTCTCCGAAATAATCTGGAATGTTGCCCTGCTAACGAATTAAAAACAATTGCTGAAAATATAGCGTTTTTTTCTCTTTAATAAACCAACTTCAGCAACACCACTTGAGGAGAATTGCAATATTTTAGTATATTATGTTTTAAGAGCCCCCCCGCCGGCCCCCCCCCGCCGCAGGGGGCCCCCGGCCCGGGACAGACCCGAGAGACCTCTCCAAAGATGAGCTCAAAAAAAAATTTTTAAGGGTCGATCAAAATTTTTAAAAATTTCCAAATTTGTCAAAAATAGATTTTTAGATTATCATGCTATATAGAGGCCAGATCCAGACAGACGATTTCAGGGGATTTAGAGGGTATGGAAAAATTTTTAAAAATTAGGCATTGAAATTTGCGTTTTTAGCTATCCTGAGACCTGAAAAATTTATAATTTTTTTGTTTAGTTTTAAAATATTAAATAAAACTTTTGAATTTTTGTCTGTCCAAATGGGGGGGGGGGGGGCTCTGGTCTATAATAAAAGACCCTACCCCAAGTAAACTCCCTCAGATTCTGCATATGTAGTGGTGAGTCAGTTGGGCTGCCTAACTAGTAGGCGTCTTTCAAAAAGGCCAAGGTGCAAAACTTAATGTTCGCCATGGTAGTAACCTCGAGGGCAGGGCCGTGCCTAGGTTATTTAGCGCCCGGGGCAAGTTAGTCCTTTAGCGCCCTTTGTATATATTTTTTACATTGTCACAATAATGTTTCCCGTCCGGAAAAATGTTTTACCTTTTTTTTAGAGACGCTAAATTTTTCCGCCCCCGGGACCGAAATTTTTTTCCCGTTTGGCGCCCCCGGAACCAAAATTTTTTCCACCGTAAAAATATTTTACCTTTTTTTTAGAGTCGCTAAATTTTTCCGCCCCTTCAAAATTTGCGCCCTGGGCAAAGGCCCGGTCGCCCCCCCTAAGCACGGCCCTGCTCGAGAGACCGTATTTTTTTGACTAATAGAATGAAGACGTGTAATTATAATAATAATAAACGCACCGAAACGTTTCCGGATATTGATTTCGTTTTATTTGAATATCACAGTCCATCCCTTCACATGATCGTCATTTTTATTTTTATATTCCTGATGGTGTGATAAAAAAAATGCAAGAAAGTCGTCTCATGGCATTCACAAAAAGAATAAAAAAAAACGAGCACATACCGTCATGATCGCCGCCCCCAACGAGACGCACTGATCCTTCTTCTTTTTTAAAAATTTTTTTAAACCTAATGTCATTCACCTCTAATCCATTTGCATAATAAAAAAAAACACACTAATTATTAATAAACATAATAAAATACAATTTACACGCAACATTGAATTGATGATGCGCCCGATGATGCGTTTCATTTAAACTGTAAATAAATAAATAAATTAAATATTTATAATTGATGCACGCTACCCTCCACTAAAGCGGAATTCAAAAACTCAAATGATTTAATTTAGAAAAGTGTATTGGCTTTTTAATATCTCTCTCTCCCCTCTCTTTCGGTTTGCCCAGATGATGTTGATGTTGGTGATGATGCTGTTGATGGTGATGATGCCCCCTTGGAGATAAGCGTGACATATTAAACTTAAATACTCGTCATATAATTACGTAAGCCAAACGGGAGTGAGTGAGTGAGTGAGTAGTGGTCCAGATGCAGACAAAGGCTGAGGAGTTTTTTTTATCTCTTTTTATTTATACTAGATACAACCGCCCAGTTCCTTCTTTTAACGGCAATCGCTCTTCTTTTGCTCCAACTCTGACTTAATTTATTTAATATAAACGTCTCAACTGGGAGGGGGGTGAATTCTTCCAGACTCATAGGGATAAAAGAGATTTCCATAAAATTGGACCACCTTTTTGAGTAATTTTTCAAATAGCAGCCAGAAAAAATCAAATCAGACAAAAACTAGATCAATTTTTACCAGATTTTCCTTTATTTGATCGTCGACGTTTCGGACTCCAGTCGAGCCCTTCCTCAGGACAATCAATCGTCAAGCAA